>ML368312.1:54478-144953 GCA_005239525.1 Nicotiana knightiana | reverse complement strand
CATTGTACCAACCTGGATTCAGTCCGAGCATTAACCTTCCCACTATCCCTAGTACCTCCATTCTACGTCCTCCAACCGCACCCCTCAGAAATGACCCACATATTCTACTCATTGTCCGTACTTTCACTGTTCCTCAACTGGCTCTTACTCAAAGGTCCAACAATGATCCACAACTGAATGCTCATGATGCCCAACATTACTCTCCAGAACTAGCTTTCAAGTTTTCAGATTCATACAAGCATACTCTTCAGAATATGTTCCCAATCGAGATCGAAAAGCCCGACAAGAATGTGGAACAAGAGGAAATGACCTGAAAAATGAAGAGCCTGAAATAAACCATGAGAAACATACAAGGTTTGGGAAGCCACACGAGTGTTTTGTTTAATGATCTATGCATGTTCTCCCATGTTCATTTGCCACCCGGCTTCATGACCCCCAAGTTTGACAAGTATGATGGGCATGGTGATCCCGTTGCCCATTTGAAGAGGTATAGTAACCAATTAAGGGGAGCAGGAGGAAAAGAAGAATTACTCATGGCTTATTTTGGGGAAATTTTGACAGGAATTTCTTCAGAGTGGTTCATAGATCAAGACATCTCTCACTGGCACGTTTGGAACAACATGGCTCAAGATTTTTTCCAACAGTTTCAGTACAATATTGATATAGTGCCAGACTGCTCCTCTATCATCAACGTAAAAAAGAAACCAACAGAGAACTTCAGAGAAGATGCAATCAAGTGGAGAGAGAAGGCTTCTAGGGTCAAACGACCAATGAAAGAGGCAAAAATGATTTGACTATTTTCTCTAAGCTCGGGATCCTGATTACCTCCATTACATGTTGGCTGCCATTGAGCGATTAAGATTGGTGAAATATTTAAGAATGGCATGAAGTCGGGAAACATTGTGAGCCTGACAGCTCTTAAGGCGACCACACAAGCAATTCAAAGCGGGTTAGGCAGTTTCGAAAATTGAAAAAAGAAAGAGGAAAAATCCATGATGGCATCTGGGTTCGGGGGAGTTCAAAGAGGAATAGTTCCTTCATATGTGCAATTCAAACAAGGACAATCCAATTCTTCTAAACATTAATATCCACCTCAGGATCCCCGACGATCATTCCCCCGCAACAATACACCGTGTTTAATGCTCAGGCTTATGTTAGGCCTCATAATCACCAACAATGGCGGGCATCGATTCCACAAGGCTCCCGTCAAATTCGGCCGAATTTTCAGGCACCATATAATCCTCATCCTTGAAATGAATATGTAAGAGAACAGGATCTAACGAAAGAGTTCACCCCAATTGGAGAATCATATACATGCCTATTTCGAAAGTTGATGTAGTTGAAGTTCATTGAACCTATCATGCCGCGTTATCTGAATCCAAATTCAAAAAGTTTTGACTCAAAAGTAAGATGTGAGTATCACTCTAACACCTAAGGTCATAGTACTGAAAATTGTTGGACATTAAAGAAAGCCATTGAATATTTGATTGAAGCAAAGGCAGTTGTGGTAACAAACAATGAGGATACTCCTAATATCACAAACAATATGCTCCCAGCCCATGATAATACACTTGGGATGATTTGTGATGATCGGTATTATAAACCGTCTTGCAACACAAAGATGGTTGTTGGAACGATAGGGCAAGAACCAAAACTGACAGTAAGCGCACCGCAATTGGCACCGTTGATTGTGAAAGGTGCGAGATCTAGCTTCAACATGGCACGTTCTGAAAAAAAATTTCTTTATATCCCTAGAGGCCCAAAAAAGGTTGAGGTTCAATTGGGTGGGCCAAAACTTTACATCCCTGGGGGCATTCAAGAAATTGTTCCGAATAATGGTTAAGAAATATAACAGAGCCAGTTGTGATTCGACCTGTTGCACAACTCCCAGTGACAAACACGAAAGCTATTCCCTGGAATTATAACAAGACTGTCATGACATACAAAGGAAAAGAGATAGTTGAAGAAATAGATGAAATGGGTAGCTTGACCCGCTCTGGAAAGTACTTCTCACCAGATTAATTAAGAAAAGCTATGCAATCCAAGGAAGTCACTTGCCTGTGAAAGAACCCGTTGCAGAAAAAGAAGCGGAGGAATTCCTTAAGAAGATGAAAATGCAAGACTACTCAATCATTGACCAACTAAGGAAAACCCCTGCCTAGATATCTTTGTTATCTCTGCTTTTGCACTCGGAATAGCATTGACGTGTGTTGATCAAAACTCTGAACGAGTCATATGTCTCAGAAAAGACAACAGTGAATCAACTAGAAAAAATGGCTGAAAGATTCTTTGAAGTAAATAGAATTACTTTCAGCGATGATTATTTGCCTGAGGAAGGGGCTGGGCACAATAAAGCTTTGCATATTATGGTCAAATGTGAAGGGCACTACGTAAAAGGAGTCATGATTGATGGAGGCTCAAGTGTAGATGTATGCCCTCGTTCTACTCTACAACAGCTAAACATTGACACTAACCGAATTCGAACTAGTAATGTCAGCATCTGAGCTTTTGATGGTTCAAGAAGAGACATTATTGGGGAAATCGAACTAACCATGACAATCGGCCCAGATGATTTTAACTTTGTCTTTCAAGTGTTGGATATAAAAACTTCCTATAATTTTTTCTGTGAAGGCCATGGATCCATATGGCCAGATTTGTACCATCCACCCTACATCAAATGGTCAAATTCAAGTATGACGGGCAAGAAATTGTTGTTCATGGGGAGAACGACTTATCCATCTATAAAGACCCGTCCATTCTATGTATCGAGGCCAAGGAACGATGTGAATCCATCATATATCATGCATTTGAGGTTATTGAGGTAGACTAAGTGGAAGAAGGAAAACTAATTCTGCATCCCCGTCTTTCAGCCACATCTATGATGGTAGCTTTGCTCATGTTGAGGAACGGCTATGAACAAGGTAAAGGATTAGGATCCTCTCTGTAGGGAATTGTGAACCTTATTTCTCCCTTTTCGAATAAAGATACCTTTGGTTTGGGTTTTAAACCAACGTCAGGTGACATAGACAGAGCCAATGACCACAAAAAGAATGGTTGGAATTTGTCCAAACCAATCTCTCACATTGCCTACTCTTTTGTCAAGTCACAATTTGAAGAAGTCCAAAATCCTTCTACTCAAGATGACGTTGATGAAGTTTTCCAGGGGCTCAAGGAGATGTTCTATGAGATTAATATGGTTCAAGTTTGTGAGGGACCTAGTCGTGTAAGTGTTCAGTTGATTGGTCCAGATATCTCGCTCAACAACTAGGAAGCAACTCCTCTTCCCGTCCGGAAGGTGTCTTGGTAGTCTGTTTTGTTGCTTTTTCTATATTTGGATTATTTTAAGGGTTGGAATCAAGATATTTTAGTTTAATTGTTTTGCGTTGATGTTAACCCCTCTATCCTTTCAAATTCAATGAAATGAAGTTCCAGTTTCATAGTAAAATTCTGTCTTTTCCTTTCCCTAATTTTTGTTAATTTCTTATCATTTTCAGTTTCTTTAATGTTGGCTCTAAAAACATTACATGCACACAGAATTCATGCCCAGATCTTAAAAAGTTGTCTAATCTCGATATAATGAATCAAGAAGTTGAGTATGATGAAGACAAGGCTCTTAAGGAAATAAAAAGGGACTTGGATCAATTTAAGAATAAGCCTAAGCCTAACTTAAATGAAGCTGAGGCAATTACCCTGGGAAGTCCTGAGGAAAGCACATATAGAAATTATAGTAAGGTCAAAATTAGTCACCTTGTTCATTTTCTTTGCCTGAAAACTCTCCATGTTTTCAAGCAAAGAGGGGCATGCTGTGAACAACTAATTTTTGACCACATCCAAATTCTATACTATTTTAGTGTAAATATTCCTTTTAGGTCTAATCTTAATATATTAAAACTTTTATATTACTCTTAATAGGTTTTATTTCATAAAAAACTAATAAAAAATACTCATATTCTTAGAGTATAAGTTTTACTTCTATTTACAAAAAAAGAAAAGAAAATTTACAAATATATATGTACATATACATACTTATGTATGTGTGTGTGTGTCTATATTATATATATTAATGTTTTAATAAGTAGGCTATGATATTTTTTTTAGTATAATTTAAACTATAATGTAAGTATTTAATTTTCTTATATTTACAATATATAAGTCTAAAAGCAGTTGGCTAATACTTTTTGCTATGTATTTTACTTTATCTTTTCTTTATTTCACAAAAAAAAAAAAAAGAGTTCTTCCTCTTTTTTAAGATAGGTAACAAAAAGAACAAAAAAAAAAGTAAAAAAAAAAAAAGTAAAAAAAAATTCATATCTGATCTCTAACATCCTCATTACCCCACTCCCTTCATCTCTCTCACCCCACACTCCCACTCCCTCACGTCATATACACATACATGATCTCACCCTCATATCTTTGAATGCACAATCTCATTTCATATATAAAAAGGGCACAAAAAGGAAGGAGTTGGAGATAGAGGACAGAACCAAAAAAAGACTCGTCCATCTAACAAAAAAGGAAAAGATTACATGCATAGAATCATCATCCTTAGGAGACCTTAGAGGAGGAAGAATTTTATTTGGAGAAATCAAAAGTTCAGTCCAGTTTCAAGATGCGGTTCGTGACTACAATTTTCGCTCATGTATTGTGGACATTGAAAAGATTAACTAAGGTTCATCTATATTTTCTTTGTTATTCATTTTGATATAATTTTCCAACTGTTTGAATCGGCAATTTGATGTGTTTTAGAGCTTATTTTTTGTAACAACCCCACCAGTCTTTTCGAGCGTTTAGCCATGTTATTCCCATTTCTACTTCATTCTTTATTGGTTCAGCTCTTTTGTGTTGCGTTGGGTTGATTAGTTCGGGTTTGGATTTGTTGTGGTGAGAAATGAGACACTTAGTCTCTTTGATTGGTGTTGTAGTTGGAAAAGTCAACCAGAAGTTGACTTATAGGTAAATGATCCTGGAATGTGGTTTTTGTGGCTCGAATAGCTTCATTAGGTGATTTGGGCCTTGGGAGTGTGTTTGGAATGTCATTCGGAGGTCCGGAGTAGAATTAGGCTTGAATCGGCGAAATTGGATTTTTGGCGATTTTCGGTCGGTAGTGCAAAAATTAGTTATCGGGGTCGGAATGGAATTTCGAAAGTTTGAGCAGGTTCGTAGTATCATTTGGGATGTGTGTGCAAATTTTTAGGTCATTCGGACGTGGTTTGAGTGGTTTCGGCACCGTTGGCAAATCTCGGAAGTTTAGAAACCCTTAGGCTTGAATTTGGATTTGATTTGGTGTTTTAATGTTATTTTGAGCGTTATGAGGGTTCGACTAGGTTGGTATATTGATATATCACTTGTTGGTACTAGTTGTTGAGGCCCGAGGGGCTCGGGTTTAATTTTGAATGATTATGGGTGGCTGGAAGTTAAAATTACAGCAAATGGCTGCTGGTGCAGGCCTTCTGGTGTGGCTGTACCTGCGGACGAGGAGCCGCAGGTGCGAATTCACAGATGCGGAAAGTGGAACTTGGCCTGGGAGCACAGGTGCAGAAGTGGAATCGCACCTTCAAGCCCGCAGATCCGTGTTGAGGACTGCAGATACGGAAATTTGGCTTAAGTGAGATTCCATACCTACGAGGGATTTTCCGCAGGTGCGGGCATGGGGTCGTAGGTGCGAGATTTCTAGGCAGAACCTATAAAAGGTTGCCTTCGTAAATTTTCACTCATTTCTTCACCAATCTTGACGGATTTTGGAGCTTTGAGCTGGGATTTCAAGGGGGAATCAAGTGTATTCAGTGAGGTAAGCTACATGGACTTTGTATCTTGTGTTTATGACTATTATCCCATTATTTGATCATGCTTTAGTGGAGAAATTTAGGAGATTAGGGCTTGAAATTTGAGAGTATAAATTGGGGATTTGAGGGACCATTTGGTATCCGATTTTGATATATTTGGTATGTATGAACTCGTGAGAGCGTAAGGATTCTAGTTTTCTGATTTTTATCGGAATCCGAGACATGGGCCCGGGGATCGGGTTTGGCGAATTTCGGGATTTTTGATGTAAATTGGATGTTTTCGAGTGAGCTTTGTCACTTTAGCATATTTTGATGATATGAATCTGTTTTGAATAGATTCGGAGTGTGTTGAGGCCGAGTCGAGGGGCAAAGACATCGCGGCGTAGTTTTCTTACGGTTTGAGGTAAGTAACGAATGTAAATCTAGACCTGAGGGTATGAAACCTCAGTATATCGTATTGTTTTGATAAATAAGGTGACGCACATGCTAGGTGACGGGCGTGTGGTTGTGCACCGCTAGAGATTGTGAGTTAGTCCGTCCCATAGCGACTATTAAGCCGCATATTTGATTTGAAATCACATGATACTCCGTGTTTTAGAGATTTATACTATATTCTGGGTTGTATGCCATGTTTGGGGCCTTGTGCCGACCTGTTTGGACCCTCCGAGGTGTTTTACTACTATTCTCACACTTTTTTTGATAGAAAATATGATCTCAGTCATGATTTATACTTGTTCAATTTTTCATTCCTGTTTATCACCCTGTTTTCAAACAAATGAAAGATATTTTGGACTGAGTCCCTGTGATTGTGGTGAGTTTCCCAAGTGGCTTGTGAGGGTGATGACTGAGCGAGGCCGAGAGTCGGATCACTGAGGATAGTGATGGATCGGGATGCACGACGCAACATTATATACATATATACATATATATTGGATCGGGTTGCACGCCGCAGCGATATATATATTGGATCGGGATGCACGCCGCAGCGTTATATATTGGATCGGGCTGCACGCCGCAGCGATATAGAGCTTGGGCTGAAGGAGCCCCTCTGGAGTCTGTACACCCCTAGTGAGCGTAGTCGACTATTTATAGATTAGGTTGCACGCCACAGCGGTTATTACATGGTACCTATTGAGCGTGAGTGCTGATTGATGAGAGATGAGACACGAGTGACTGAGAGGCTTGCCCGAGAGACTTTATTTGTGAGTGCACTGTGCCTGAGGGCTTATTTGCCATGAAACTACTATTTTCACTCTTCCTTGCATTTATACCTCTAAATAATAAATGTTGAATCAATGTTTTACATGAGATTTGAAAAGGGAAACTGGAGTTTATGAAACTTTCGGAACATAGATTCCTGACCTGATTTATTGATTTCCACTGATATTTCTTATATGATCTTTACATGATTTTAAAAGCTCGTCACTGCACTCAAGTCCTAATTTATAATTGTTACTTACCTAGTTGGTGTACTCACTCCCTGCACCTTGTGTGCAGATCTAGGTTCCCAAATCGAGTTAGACTTGGCTGTTCTCAGTGGAGCTTGTCGGAGACTGTGAGGTAATTGTACGACGTTCACAGCCCCACCCTTCTCCCTCTCATTTTTTTCGCTATTTTCTTTTTTCCTAGACTTGATGTATTAAGGAAATACCGTGTCAAATTATGTGTTCTATTTAGTGCTCATGACTATTGACTCTAGGGTTTGGGGATTTTGATTCAGATGTTTTGATTGATTATCCGCAGATTTTGAAATACTAAACGTGCAAGATTTTTGATAAATTGCATTATTGTTTTAAATAGAAGCTTCCTTGTATTAGTTTAGTAAATTGGCTAGCCTAGTACCACGATAGACGCCATCAAGGCCAGTGTATATTTGGGGTCGTGACAAGTTGGTACCAGAGCCTAGGTTACATAGGACTCACCGGTCATGAGCAGGTTCAGCAGAGTCTTGCGGATCGGTACGGAGAAGTCTGTACTTATCTTTGAGAGGCTGAAGAACCCATAGGAAAAATCGCACATTTCTTGAATTCTTGTCGTGCGAATCCATTGATTCTTGAAACTAAACTTCTATTGCTTCATTCTCTCACAGATGGTGAGGACACGCACCACTAGTCAAGGCGATCAGCCACCAGTGGGACCCATGAGGGGTCAAGGCCACAGTCGAGGCCGTGGTAAGGTAGAGGTGCAGCCCGCGCAGCTGCCGGGGCAGTACCCATAGACCAGCCCATTGTTCCAGATCAGGTCCCAGCCACAGATGCTCCAATGGGATCAGCTCAGGCACCAGTTGTGCCTATTGTTATTCCGGGTCTTTGGAGACCTTGGCCCAGATTCTGAATGCATGCACCAGTCTTGCTCAAGCAGTCGCTATTTCTACTTCAGTCGCTACATCTTGGGCCGGGGGAGGCACTCAGACTCCAGCTTCCCATACACCTGAGCAGGTTGTTCAGGGGCTTCAGACCCCGGAGACAGTTCTAGTTCAGCCGGTTGCATCGGCCCAGGATTTGGTGGTTCCAACTATGGCTGACGATGAGCAGTGCATGTTGGAGAGATTTGAGAGGCTTCGGCCTCTGGCTTTCAGTGGTGCTGAGGGCGAGGATGCCCAGGGGTTCTTAGACAAGTGTCAGAAGATGCTTTATATGGCAGGGATATTGGAGACCAGTGAGGTCTCGTTTACTACCTTCCAGTTCTCAGGGACTACATTTACTTGTTGGGAGGCTTTTGAGAGGCGTAGGCCCGTTGGTGCAACGCCCCTTACTTGGCAGCAATTTTCCATTCTCTTCTTAGAGAAGTATGTTCCACAGTCCCGTAGAGAGGAGGTGCGCAAGCAATTTGAGCAGCTACGACAGGGTGATGGTGTCATAGTACGAGATGAGGTTTTCAGAGCTTGCTCGTCATGCTAGTTGGTTAGTCCCTACAGAGAGAGATAGGATCAGGAGATTTTTGGATGGCCTCTTGTATCAGCTTCGTATTCTTATGACTAGAGAGAGGGTGTCGGGTGCTACTTTTGAGAAAGTAGTTGATATTACCCAAGAGATTGAGTCGATGCACCGTCAAGAGCGAGATGAGAGAGAGGCCAAGAGGCCTCGAGGATCTGGCAGTTATGGTGGTGTTCCTTCAGGGGGTCAGTTCTAGCACAGCAGGGGTTGTCCATTCAGACTGGCTCAGTCGGGCCGGTCAGGTTATCGTGGTGGATCTGCTGGTCGTGGTCCTCACAGTTCTCATCAGGGGTACCTATCATTCAGTGCTCTTCTAGCCTAGAGTTCATCTCGAGCACCATCGGTTCAGGACTCATCTATGCTTAATTCTTCTAGAGGTTATCCTAGTGCTAAGGGTCCCCTTTAGTCCCCGTCTCCAGCATCGGGGAGTTGTTACGAGCGTAGAGAGTTTGGGCATATGAGGCGGCAGTGTCCTCGTTTTCTTGGGGGTCCTTCTCAGCAGAAGGGTCAACCCTTGACATCAGCTCTAGTTACTTCACCACCCACCTAGGCTGCGAGGGGTAGGGGTCAGGCAGCTAGAGGCCGCCCTAGAGGGGGAGGTTGATCCGGTGGAGGTCAGGCCTATTTTTATGTACTCCCAGCTAGACCATATGCTATGGCCTCAGATGCACTGTTCACAAGTATTGTTTCAGTTTGTCACCAAGATGTTTCGGTCTTATTTGATCCTGGTTCTATGTATTCCTATGTTTCATCATATTTTTCCCATTTTCTGGATATGCCCCGCGAGTGCCTAGTCACATATGTTCATGTGTCGACTCTGGTGGGCGATACTATTGTTGTGGACCGAGTATACCGATCATGTGTTATCTCTATTGGGGGTCTAGAGACCCGAGTGGATCTGTTATTGCTTAGCATGGTTGAATTTGATGTGATATTGGGCATGGATTGGCTATCTCCGTGTTATGTTGTTCTAGATTGTCACGTTAAGGTCGTGACCGATGCTGGGATGTCCGAGAGTCGAGTGGAGAGGTTCTATTGATTATGTGCCTAGTAGGGTGATTTCATACCTGAAGGCTCGGCGTATTGTAGAGAAAGGATGTCTGTCTTATTTGGCTTTTGTAAGGGATGTCAGTGCTGAGACTCCCACTGTGGATTCTGTTCATGTAGTCTGTTAGTATCCGGACGTTTTTCCTACTGATCTGCCTGGCATGCTGCCCGACAGGGATATTGATTTTAGCATTAAGTTGGTGCCAGGCACTCAGCCTATTTCTATTCCACCATATCGTATGGCGCCAACGGAGTTGAAGGAATTGAAAGAGCAGCTTCAGGAACTCTTAAAAAAGGGGTTCATCCGGCCTAGTGTGTCACCTTGGGGTGCACCGGTGTTGTACGTGAAGAAGAAGAATGGTTTCATGAGAATGTGTATTGACAATAGGAAGCTGCACAAGGTTACGGTAAAGAATAAGTATCCTCAGCCTCGCATTGATGATTTGTTTGATCAGCTTTAGGGAGCTACGGTGTTCTCAAAGTTCGACTTGAGATCCGGGTACCATCAGCTGAAGATTCGAGATTCAGATGTTTCCAAGATGGCTTTCAGGACCGTTATGGACACTATGAGTTTTTGGTGATGTCTTTTCGGCTGACCAATGCCCCAGCATCATTCATGCATCTGATGAACAGCGTATTCCACCCATATTTGGATTCTTTTGTTATTGTGTTCACTGATGACATCTTGGTTTATTCTCGTAGCCATGAGGAGCATGCTCAGCATTTGAGGGTTGCATTGCAGAGATTGAAGGAGGAGAAGCTTTATGCAAAGTTCTCCAAGTGTGAGTTTTGGCTCTATTCAGTAGCTTTCTTGGGGCACGTGGTGTCCAGCGAGGGTATTCAGGTTGATCCGAAGAAGATAGAGGCGGTGTAGATTGGCCCAGAACGTCCTCACCTACAGAGATTAGGAGATTCCTTGGTTTGGTAGGGTATTACCGTCGCTTTGTGGAGGGGTTTTCTTCTACTCTTTCACCCTTGACCAAATTGACTCAGAAGGGTTCTTTGTTCAGGTGGTCAGACGACTGTGAGGAGAGCTTACAGAAGCTCAAGACAGCTTTGAACTCAGCTCCAGTGTTAGTATTTCCATCAGCTTCAGGTTCTTATACTGTGTATTATGATGCTTCGAGGATAGGCATTGGTTTTGTTTTGATGCTAGAGAGTAGGGTGATTGCCTACGCCTCATGCCAGTTGAATACTCATGAGAATAATTACCTGGTGCATGATCTCGAGCTAGCAGTCATTGTTCACGCCTTGAAGATTTGGCGTCATTATTTATATGGGGTTCATTGTGAGGTTTTTAATGATCACCGTATCCTGCAACACCTATTTAAATAGAAGGATATGAATTTGCATCAGAGGAGATGGTTGGAGCTTCTCAAGGACTATGATATCACTATTCTATACCATTCGGGGAAGGCCAATGTAGTGGCCGATGCCTTGAGTCACAGAGTAGAGAGTTTGGGGAGTCTAGCATATCTTCCAACAACTGAGAGACCATTAGCACTTTATGTTCAGTTGGTGATATTGGATCTATCGGAGCCCCGCCGAGTATTGGCTTGTGTAGCCTCCAGGTCTTCTCTTTATGACCGTATCAGAGAGCGCTAGTATGATGACCACACTTTCTCGTTCTTCAGGATAAGGTTCGGCGAGGTGATGCCAGATATGTATTTATTGGCGATGATGGTGTTATGAGGATGTAGGGTCAGATATGTGTGCCTAATGTAAATGGGTTTCGGGAGTTGATTCTTGAAGAGTCCCACAGCTCGCGGTATTCCATCCATCTGGGTGCCGCAAAAATGTATCGGGATCTGAGGCAGCATTATTGGTGGAGGCGGATGAAAAAGGATATTGTTGGATTTGTATCTCGGTGTCTCAACTGCTAGAAGGTCAAGTACAAGCACTAGAGACCAGTTGGATTGCATCAGAGTTTGGTTATTCCTTAGTGGAAGTGGAAGCGGATTACCATGGACATTGTAGTTGGACTCCCACAGACTTCGAGGAGGTTTAATGCTATATGGGTTATTATGGATCGGCTGACTAAGTCCTCTAACTTCATTTCTATTGGTAATACTTATTCGTTGGAGCGGTTAGTTGAGATTTACATCAGCGAGATTGTTCGGTTCCATGGTGTTCCGGTTTCCATCATTTCGGATAGAGGTACTCAGTTCGCATCACAGTTCTGAAGGTCTGTGCAGAGAGATTTGGGTACTCAAGTGGAGTTGAGCACTGCTTTTCACCCTCAGACGGATGTGCAGTACGAGCGCACTATTCAGATTCTGGAGGACATGTTGCGCACTTTTGTTATTGACTTTAGGGGTTCATGGGACCAGTTTCTTCCACTCGCGGAGTTTACATATAATAATAGTTATCAGTCAAGCATTCAGATGGCTCAATATGAGGCTTTGCATAAGAGGAGGTCTGGATCTCCGGTTGGTTGGTTTGAGCCAGGTGAGGCCAGACTCTTGGGTATGGATTTGATACAGGATGCTTTGGATAAGGTAAAGTTGATTCAGGAGCGGCTTCGCACGGCACAGTCGAGGCAGAAGAGTTATGCGGACCGGAAGGTCCAGGATGTATCTTTCATGGGTGGAGAGAATGTCCTACTGAATATGTCACCCATGAAGGGTGTTATGCGGTTTGGGAAGAGGGGCAAGTTGAGTCCCCAGTTCATTGGGCCTTTTGAGGTGCTTCAGAGGGTTGGAGAAGTGGCTTATAGACTTACCTTGCCACCTAGCTTGTCGAGCGTGCATCCACTATTTCATGTAACCACTCTTCGGAAGTATATTGGTGACCCGTCTCATGTTTTGGACTTTAGTAAGGTGCATCTGGAGGGTGATATGTCTTATGAAGTGGAGCCAGTAGCTATTTTGGGTCGTCAAGTCAGAAGGTTGAGGTCTAAGGATATAGCTTCAGTAAAAGTGCAGTGGAGAGGGCAGCCGATGGAGGACGCCACCTGGGAGACCTAGCAAGAGATGCAGAGCTGATACCCCTACTTATTTGAAACTCCAGGTATGCTTCTAGCCCCGTTCGAAGATGAAAGTTTGTTTAATAGGGGGAGAATGTAACGACCCGACCGGTCGTTCCGAGAGTTTAGCCCTATTTTTTCCATTTCTGCTTCATTCTTTTTTGGTTAAGCTCTTTTGTGTTGCATTGGGTTGATTGGTCCGGGTTCGGATTGGTTGTGGTGAGAAATGAGACACTTAGTCTCTTTTATTGGTGTTGTAGTTGGAAAAGTCAACCGGAAGTTGACTTATAGGTAAATGATCACAGAATGTGGTTTTTGTGGCTCGGATAGCTTCATTAGGTGATATGGGACTTGGGGGTGTGTTTAGAATGTCATTCAGAGGTCCAGAGTAGAATTAGGCTTGAATCGGCGAAATTGGATTTTTGGCAATTTCCGGTCGGCAGTGGAAAAATTAGCAATCGGGGTCGGAATGGAATTTCGAAAGCTTTAGCAGGTCCGTAGTGTCATTTGGCATGTGTGTGCAAATTTTCAGGTCATTCGTACGTGGTTTGGGTGGTTTCAACACCGTTGGCGAATTTCGGAAATTTAGAAATCCTTAGGCTTGAATTTGGATTTGATTTGGTGTTTTGATGTTATTTTGATCGTTCCGAGGGTTCGACTAGGTTAGTATATTGATATATGACTTGTTGGTAATGGTGATTGAGGCTCGAGGGGCTCGGGATTGATTTCAAATGATTTTGGATGGTTAGAAGTTGGGAAAATTACAGCAAATGGCTGCTGGTGCAGGCCTTCTGGTGTGGCCGCACTTGCGGACGGGGAGCCGCAGGAGCGAAGGCGCAGGTGCGGAATACCTTGCGCAGATGCAGAAAGTGGATCCTGGCCTGGGAAAGTAGGTGCGGATGTTTGGCTTAAGTGAGATTCCGTACCTGCGAGGGATTTTCCGCAGGTGCGGGCATGGGGTCGCAGGTGCGAGATTTCTGGACCGAACCTATATAAGGTTGCCTTCGGAAATTTTCAATCATTTCTTCACTAATCTTGACGGATTATGGAGCTTTGATCTGGGATTTCAAGGGGAATCAAGTGTATTCAGTGAGGTAAGCTACATGGAGTTTGTATCTTGTGTTTATGACGATTATCCCATTATTTAATCATGTTTTAGTGGAGAAATTTGGGAGATTAGGACTTAAAATTTGAGAGTATAAATTGGGGATTTGAGGGGCCATTTGGTATCCGATTTTGATGTATTTGGTATGCATGAAATCATGAGAGCGTAAGGATTCTAGTTTTGTGATTTTTATTGGAATCTGAGACGAGGGCCCGGGGTCGGGTTGTGCCAATTTCGGGATTTTTGATGTAAATTGGATATTTTCGAGTGGGCTTTGTCCCTTTAGCATATTTTGATGATATAAATCTTTTTTGAATAAATTCAGAGCGTGTTGAGGCCGAGTCAAGCAGAGTAGTTTTCTTCTGGTTTGAGGTAATTAACAAACGTAGATCTAAACCTAAGGGTATGAACCCCTGGTATTTCGTGTTGTTTTGATAAATAAGGTAATGCACATGCTATGTGAAGGGCGTGTGGGCATGAAACGGCAGGGATTGTGACTTGGACCTTACCCTAGAGACTATTAAGTCGCATATTTGATTTGAAATCACATGATACTCCGTGTTTTAGAGATTTATACTATATTCTGGGTTGTATGCCATGTTTGGAGCCTTGTGCCGGCCTATTTGGACCCTCCGGGGTGTTTTAATACTATTCTCACACTATTTTTGATAGAAAATATGATCTCAGTCATGATTTATACTTGTTCATTTTTTCGTTCTTGTTTATCACCTGGTTTTCAAAAAAAATGAAAGATATTTTGGGCTGAGTCCCTCTGATTGTGGTGAGTTGCCGGAGTGGCTTGTGAGGGTGATGACTGAGCGAGGCCAAGAGCCGGATTTGTGAGGATAGTGATGGATCGGGCTGCACGTCGCAGCGTTATATACATATATACAAATATATTGGATCGGGCTCCAAGCCGCAACGATATGTATATTAGATCGGGTTGCATGCCGCAACGTTATATATATTGGATCGGGCTGCACGCCGCAGCGATATAGCGCTTGGGCTGAAGGAGCCCCTCCGGAGCCTATACACCCCCAGTAACCACAATCGACTATTTATGGATCGGGCTGCACGCCCCAGCGGTTATTATATGGTACCTATTGAGCGTGAGTGATGAGTATGAGTGTTGATTGACGAGAGATGTGTCACTAGTGACTGAGAGGCTTGCCCAAGAGGCTTTATTTGTGAGTGACACTGTTCCCGGGGGCTTATTTGCTATGAAACTACTGTTTCACTCTTCCTTGCATTTCTGCCTCTAAACGATAAATATTGAATCAATGTTTTACATGAGATTTGAAAAGGGAAACTGGAGTTCATGAAACTTTCAGAACGTAGATTCCTGATTTGATTTATTGATATCCACTGATATTTCTTATATGATCTTTACATGATTTTAAAAGCTCGTCACGGCACTCAAATCCTTATTTATAATTGTTACTTACTGAGTTGGTGTACTCGCGTTACTCCCTGCACCTTGTGTGCAGATCCAGGTGCCCGGATCGAGTGAGACTCGGTTGTTCTCAGTGGAGCTTGTCGGAGACTGTGAGGTAGTTGCACGACGTTCGTATCCCCACCCTTCTCCCTCTCATTTTTGTCGCTATTTTTATTTTTCCTAGACTTGATGTATTAAGGAAATACCGTGTCAGATTCTGTGTTCTATTTAGTGCTCATGACTGTTGACTCTGGTGTTTTGGGGATTTTTGTTCAGATGTTTTCATTGATTATCCGCAGATTTTGAAATACTAAACGTGCAAGATTTTTTGATAAATTGCGTTGTTGTTTTAAATGGAAGGTTCCTTGTATTATGTTTAATAAATTGGCTAGCCTAGTACCTCAATAGGCGCCATCACGGCCAGTGTAGATTTTGGGGTCGTGACATTTTGTCTACTATTTTAGTTAAATTTGACTCTTAATTTTTCTTTATGATAATGTAATAAGTAGTATTATGTTAAGGGAGTTAAAATGGTTTCATTTGTAAAAATTTGCAAAATTTTGGCTTTACTTATTTTAAGTTGTTTAGGATATGCAATAGAGCATTAAGTTAAATAAATATTTTTTTATTATTCAAAATTCATATTGGGTATATACCCGATAGTCTACAAATTTAAAGCAATTACAGGTTCTTTATTACTAAAAGCCATTCTGTTCGTATCTTTAACTTAAGAGTATCTTTAGTATTTTTCTTAAGAATTTAATATATCTAGTCTTTATATTGAAATCCTATTAATTCTTTTAATGATTTGACTTTTAACAGTTCTTTGGCTCATTATGTATAGCTTTAAGCTTAGTTTTTGCCGCAAAATTAATTTATGAAAGTCACAAAATTAGTAAGATTAGTTCAAACTTTAAATGTTTATTATTAAATATCTTTCTTTTCCTCTGATGATTTTGGATCAAAGCTCTTCCTGTTTTTTTTTAGTGAACATTCAATGCCTTAAGTTTACAAAATTATTTATTTTGTTCCATATTAATGATAGTACATATGGTTAAATACAATTCTTTAAAGATAAAGCACATAATTTGGGGCCAGGTGAATTTATTTCCTACTGGCCTAATACTAATCAAAACAAAAATTGTCTCATTTCTTTTCATGACTAAAAAAACAACGTACATTAACTCCAAAAATATTAAGCCAAATGATAAGAATATACAATTAAATATCTTGAATATAAAGCAGATAAAATATTAAATATTTTAAATACGCTATTAGCCCATGTGTTCATATCCGACCCTTGAATTGATATACTTAAGTGATAAACGGATCATGTGCGCTTCCCGCGTCTTGATACCTTTCAATTTAAAATAATTATGTTTTAACCACGTGTACATTCTCATACATTGGTTTAACATCCAACTTCAAAGAAGAATAACTTGTGTGCATATCGCATCTTGGTGAACACAATTAATACAATACAATAATTAATTAAGCGGTGGTAGGTAAACCACAGCCAATAAATTACAAGAATAGCCTAAAATTGACTTAAGCCTTACATTAGTCAATAAAGCGACCGTGCTAGAACCACGGGACTCCAGGGGTGCCTTACACCTTTTCCTCGGTCAACAGAATTCCTTACTCAGTCTCCTGTTTTCGTATACCATAAATTAGGAGTCAAATATTCCTTCTGATAAGGGATTCAATAAAAGGTGACTTGGAACACCAAAACTCAATTCCAAGTGGGTGACTCTAAATAACAAATAATCCCTTTCCAAAATATCTCTTTAATTAGATAAACTCTTCTAACTCAATCTTGTAATACAGTTGTGCGGCAAAAAAGAGGTGTGACGAGGTACATCACAATTCCCTTTTGAAATTTACTATATTATGGACTAACTTATGCAGGTACTCCACCAAGGGCAAATGCGACGATTAGGTCTGAAAGCACGTATTGTACTTTTTTTTCTTGAACCAATTTGTCCGAAGTGGGTTTTACAGAAAGGTTTGTAATGAGGCAATAGTAAAATGGGTTACTTAGTTTTGAAGGCCGGCCTAAAACTGGAGTTGATGATCACCTGTACCGGACCAACAGTATTCGAGCCCTTCCCAGTTTGGTACCAAATACCGGGGGGCCATTACCCCTTGAGTTAGTATCTTTAGAAGGTGTTATTATTTAATATGAAAATCCAAATCTTGATGATTAGGATTCATTGTAAGGGTCAACAGTCAAACAAACCGTACCCATATAGCCCATTCTTGCCATGGAGAAAATTTTATGCACCTCCAATTATGTACTCTACATGCAAAGCAATGAAAAAAAATTCCCTCTATATTTTATCACTGTGCATTTTGCACTATTACATTCGTTGAGTTACTTAGAATAAATAACAGATCCTAAATCTTAGATCCTACTGGCCACCCTGACTCAGACTGTCGTCCGATAAAAATATCGGATAGCTCGGGCTATCGAGTCTTGGAGGCACTGAGCCTATTAGACAGAACCCGAACATGAAAGGCTACAACAAACTTAAAAATGCTCGGAGACATCCATGTTCGTACTCAGAAAGTAAGGCCTTTACATATGATTAAAACCTGCTAAAAGTTTACCTTTGGAAAAATACTGTCTTGTACGACTAAAACACTCAAATATCTTAAAGGTCTTCATTTTTATCGATATTTCGAAGCCTAAGAAACTCATAGTAATGATCGAAATCGGGCCTCATTCGAGTTTCCAGAGAGCAGGTACTCTAGATTATGTCCAATTCTATGCTGAGGCATTAGTGACGATCTTCAAATAAATAGTTGTAAACGAATACTGAAAAATAAAAGACACAATGTTTCCTAAGGGAAAATTCTATGTATTCCGAAAATATTTACAAAGGAACGATAAAATGGTCTCAAAATAAACAGAAAAGAAATATACAAAAAAATAGAAGCTAAGGCATCTCTGCCTAATTTCACAAAAGCTCGACTTAGCGCCGGAACCATCAGGATCATAAAGCTCTTTTTCCTCAGCCCCAATCCTCTTAGTCTCTTCAATCTCGACTGATAGATAAAACCTTCGGGCATGAACCTCCTCGAGGTTCTCCCTCCGTGTCAGCCACTTTACATATTCGGCCTTTGTTATTAAGCTAGTCTCGGTTATATCCACGTCAGTTTTGTATTGGGCTAGAATCTCCTTGACCTAGGTGGAATCGATCGGGCTGCCTCTAACTTGGACTTCAGCGAAGTATATTGCCGTTCAAGATCGTCCCGTTATGAGAAGGCTAAATCCACTTGTGCCCGAAGCTCGTCATTTAGCCGTGAAAACTGGTCGGCCTTATCCTTCGTTATACGGAGCTAGTCCTTGACTGACGCAAACTTCTCTTTCATAGCCTCATTTTTCGAGGCCAGAAGGCCCATCACTGCTCCTCAATGTCTCGTCCAAAGTTTTGAGCTCGTTCATCTCAGCCTGGAGCTGGTCAATCAAGTTTATCTTTTCTTGGACCTATAAGGTTGTGTCGTTAATCACTACGCGTAACCTCTAATTTTTAATGTCAAATATCCTTACCTTCTCGACCAGTTCAGCATGCTCTTGTTTCATGAACGAAGCCTCCCTTTGAGCTTTTTCAAGCTCAGCTTGAAGAATAGAGAGATCCTTGAGGACCTCATCTTTTTGCTCGTTGAAAACCTTGTATGTGTCCTTCTGCCGGACTTACTACTTGAGCTAAAACTTGACCTGGCTGACTTCCATCCCAGGTCGATGGAAGCTTTCATGATGTAGCACCAAATCCTGAAAACAAATCGATAAGATCATGAGGATACGCTGAAGTTAAATAAGATACAAGAAGGGCACAAAAAAAGGAAAACTTACCCGATTTAGTGCCTTGTTGAAGAGGCTCGTCGTGCTCACCTCATTCATCTTCGCCTGGTCCTCTTTGGCCACTAAGGAACGAAGATAGCTGGCCACACCCACCGGCTCGGACAACATCCAGGTGTCTGTCCAGATAGTAAACACAATTGTTCTTTTACCGTCGAGATCCACGCTCGGAGCAGGGAACTACTTCACCAGCTTCGGGCTCGAGATTGGTTTGCCTACTCACGATGACATGCCCTTTTTTGATATCTCCAAGTGAGAAAACCAGGAGTAATCCTCCAACGCCCCCATGTATACATCGTCAAAGAACATGTTGAGGGATTCGTCTGCGGCCCGTGCCGTCCCATTTGGCTACTCCTTGATGGTCTGAGCCTCATCAAATAAGGACTCTTTATGGGATGGCGATTCCGTGATGTCCATGACACCAGTTGCTTCCCTCGGAACAGGACTAGCTTCTCGGGAGACCGTGGCATCTGATTTTCTTTCTGGCTCCCAAGCTAAGGAGGGGTCGGTCTCTCGGTCATTTCCCCCCGTTGCCGCCCGATCTTCTTCATTAATGGTCGGACCATTGGCGACGAACTCTACGTCGTCATCTTTAGGGTAATCACTAAGTTAGTAGAAGAATTCGGAGTCCGATACCCTAGCCTGGGTACTTTTCCTATTGCTCTTTCGGGCCCAGATCGCTACCCTCTTCTTCTTAGCTTCGACGTCTGGGGAGCCTGAAGGCTTTTTGTTTCTTCTTTTCTTCTCTACTTTCTTCGTAACAGCCTCGGGCTGCCCGAAGTGGAGTGTTTATCGGGTGAGGATGAAGCCTCATCCTCTTCCAATTCCCGGAGCTCAGTGGTTTTGGGAAAACCTGTGAAAGAAAGAGAGAGATTTAGAAAAAAAATAGTTGAAAATATAAGTAAATCTGGTCGGGAAGAGCACTCACCATGGGAACGGGCCTCCCACTTGCCCTTCAAAAGTTTGCGCAATTCGCGCTCAAAATACGAAAACTGTATGCAGATCCCCTCAACCCACTCTTTGAAGCGGCGATGCATTGGGGACTCGGGCAACTACTACACGATAATAAATCCAAGAAATGTAGAAGGAAAACAAAAACAATCCAAAATAAATTCAAAGTACTCAAACAAAAGAAAGACTTGCGGGCTAGGTTCCACTTTTCAAGGAACGGTAGGAACCTTGAGGGAACGAGATCCTCGGTTTTCACCCGTACAGATCCTCTCTGCTAACCTCGATCCTTGTCCTCATCGGTGCACGAGAATGAAGCTTTCTTCGCCCAACAAACGATCTTAATTAATTCCCCTCGGAAGATATGGGGACTGTAGAGCCGAAGCAAATGGTCGAGGGTGAACTCGGGTGCTTCGGTATTATTAACGAAGTGGCTGAGGAGGATCACGATCTTCCAAAAGGACGGATGAATCTGCCCAATGTAGACCTCATACCTTTTGTAAAAGACAGGGACTATGGGGTTACTGGGGGCAAGTATGAAGGGGTATGTGTAAACACTTAGATAACCCGCCACATGTGTGGTAATGTCCTCGTCAGGACAGGGGACAACCACCCCCTTGCCCTCCCATTTGCAGTCCTCATGGACTGTAGAGAACATATCCTCGGTAATGGAGAATTTGTACCTCCATACCTCCTCACCCCGATCTTGTTCACTCGAAGCTTTTTCGACTTTGAAGTAGCTTTAAATAGAGCAACCTCCGGGGATGAAGTTCTTCAGGGGTGGTTCTGGGACTACTTCAGGTACGACCACCTCAGCATTCATTGACAGGTTGGGAGTTGAAGGGACGGTCTCTTGAGCCACATATTTCGAAGTCTTTGCCAACGAATTCTAGGAAATATGAATATTTGAAGGAGGGGATGAAGATTTGAAGATGAGGATATAGGTTTGAAGGTCAAACTTGAAGGTTTGAAGATGAAGTATGAAGATTTGAAAAGGGGAAGATAAAGATATGAAGGTGTATAGAACAATGTATGAAGATTTGAAGAAGTTAAGAACAAGTGAAGAGTTCGAGGGTAAATTACGGAGTTCTGGAGTCGAAAAGTAAAAAAGTGAAAAATGGACCGAAGCTTTTATAAAGAGGGTGTAATCGATGTGTGACATTTTGCGTTTGAGGACGTTCACCGGCAGCTAACACGTGTACGAAGTTAGAATGACGTGGTTGATGGGACATTTCACTTACTTGTCAACTCGGTTATAGCGTACGAAAGAAGGAACCGAGGTCAATTAATCACTTACTGTCGCTTTGATAAATCTGCCCTCCGAAAAGCGAGGGGACTATCTATGTACGGGAAAACTCGGGGGCAAAGTTTTCCCCGATTCCCCGATAAAGAAACAAGAGGGAAGCATGGTTCGACACCACTACAAGCAAGGTCGAAGGATCCCTTGTATCGGAACCCGGGAGGTGAGAACAATGTATCTTGGATCGGGCACGGGTGAATAACAGATCCGGACCACGTAGAGTTTCGAGACCAGGGGAAAAAGAGGAACGGTTAGGCGTGGCAAGTAGGGAGACGTAATATTCGCCCTCAATCGGATATTACAGCACGAATCCTAAGATTGACATTTACCATAAAAAGAAGATTTTTACCTTATTTAGACTTGCATTAGGACTTAAATTCACCTACTACATAAAGGGGAGAGTTTCTTTTATTTTGACATAATGTTGACATGCAAATCAAAACAATAAAAGTTCATTTTTGTCTTCTAGATATTATTCAAAGTATTCTTCAGTTATTCTCTTTTTTAATTCCAACTGAGCTTATATCGAGGGTCCGATTGAGGCCGAATTTCAGTATTCAACTTAAGATCACGCTTGGTCAATACATTACAATAGGTTTGATCGTTCACTTTATCTTTAACCTTATTAGTTTCGACACTTAAATTATGCATATTAAATTAAATTACATATCCTTTAAATCGCGTCTAAATTTTATTGTTACTCAGTTTTTAGGGTAAACAAGCTCCTCAGGAATGAATCCACAGGTTTCAGCTAAAAATAGTGTGTTCTTGTTTTAAAAACGGTTGTCCCCTACCCCACTACATCACACAAAGACTGCGATAAAAAGTCAATATTTCAAAAGGCTGCCTGAGTCTTCAGATCAAAAGTCAAGTTACTAGCTAGTAGTACAAAAAAGACAAAACAACTGTACTAAGAATTCAAACTTGATGCTAAACGAAATATGAATCTGTCAATTTAGGATGAAAACGTGCTATCTGTATGGACATATCATATATAAAATCATGTCAAATCTATTTTGTTTAATTTTCGTATTTGCGTGGTAATGAAGTTAACTTCAACAATAATCGATCATCTAGATACATAACATGCAGCCAATTGGTAAATGTCAACGTTCCCAAATGCTCTATTAAAAAGATAATGACAGCCATGAGCATGCTTATGAGTAATACATTACTGTTTTATAATGTTAATATTCACGTGCTTGAAGGAAGACTGTTGGTCTAACCGGTAAAGTTATTGTCATGTGACTACGAGATCACGGGTTCGAGCCGTAAAAACAGTCTCTTGCAAAAATACAGGGTAAGACCATGTACAATAGACTCTTATGATCCGACTCTTCTCCAAATTCTGCGCATGACGAAAGTTTAGTGTATCGGGATACCCTCTAATATCCACGTGCTATGATTACCCAAAGAAGAAAAGAAGAAAATTTTAGTTTCTTTTTTCTTTCTTGCCGCATATATTTTTTGTTTTATAGGGAAAAAAATATATAAGCTTATCGACTTCTTCACCTAACAAACAAATAAAAAGTAAATTGGACAATCATTTAGTTGCTGAATTTTAGATGTACGTAAATGGAAAACGTGTCAGACCAAGAAATAGAGAAAACGATTGACCAAATTTGGGACCTTATGTTTTCAATAAAACATAAATTAACATGTGTTGATATATTAATTCAACTGTCAATAAAGAAGAGGATAGTGGTTGCAGCTCCAGGGGATGAATGTTGAGTTGTTGACATAAAGAAAAAATAGCTAATAGTTAATTTTTTATTCGTATAGGTAATTCTTAGTGCTAATGGTATTCGTTAACAAAAAAGACAAGTTAGATTCGAAGCTTTTTCGTCTAGTCTGTAGTATATATTTTTTTCCCTAGCAAATATTGGATTTTAGTCTGTACAGTATTAGTTTACTTGAGACATTAGACGACCATAACAACATTGATAATGATAATAAGTTTAACTTTTACTTTGTGTTAATAATGATGATGATGATAGTTTTTCTTCAAGTATTTGCAAAATTTTAGAAGAAATCTATGAAACAAGATTTAGGAATTAATTAAATTTTAAAATTTTTAGCATTAAACTCATTATATTTTTAAAGTTATGGGTTTATATTTACTATTTTCGTAATTATAAAATATTTTATTCCCCGTCGAAAATTATGAGTTCAATTGAACCTGTCGGTAGAATACTACATCTGCCTCCGAGAAACAATATCATTAAAGCTATGACATTTGAATTAGTTTTTGGAAAAGTTAAGTAAAAAATAACCAAAAGCCAGTCTTGGAATTTAAACTATTGTGGTATTTGTGAAACAAAAGGTTCTCTTACATGAAATATTTTGCTTCTGTCTAGCCGACATGGAAAACTGACTAATTTGTTTCCTTCTAGCGTTTATCATTAACAAAATATGAAGAAAATAAAAGTTGAGTATATTCTTTATCTTGCCTTCATTATTTTTATTTTTTCATGTCTATTTTCTCTATAGTTTTCCTTTCCATCCCTTAATTTTGCTAGTTGGTAAATTGAGAAATGTTATGTTTAATTCATTTTTTATTCCCACTTTACATTAAAAGTTATTGGTTAATATAGCATCGGCAGTACATCTCTGACCCTAAGTAAATATAATAATCAAAATGTCATTTTGTTTTTCTTTTCTTTTATATAATTAATCAGCAAAAGTTTTTGTTAATCCAAATAGATGGTTAAGGGTGATTGATGAATATAGCAGCACTTCTCTGACCGAAACAAACAAAATATAATAATCTAATGTCATTAAAAGTTTTTGTCCTCCTCTGAATTAATATTTTTTTAAGCGTATTAGTACCTGTTATTATATCATCAATTAAAATCAAATCATATCACTTTCCTTCCTCTTTCCAAATTTCCACTCACTCTCCCCTGCATGTACCTATATATTTCTATATATATCATCATTCACTCTTCTCCAGATCAAGTGCTCACAATTTTGTGTACATAAATTAATGATGGAAATGATATTGACATCACCACCTGCAGATTTCAACTTGGACGACAGTGCTTGTACTACTCCTTATATAAGTGCTCCTTCAAGTCCTGAACGTTTTGATGCGTTATTTTATGGAAATGATGATGATTTTACTTTTGAATTTAGTGGATATGAATTGGAGAAAAGCTCAATATCAGCAGCTGATGAGCTCTTTGATGGAGGAAGAATCAAGCCTTTAAGTCAAAATGATAGTCGTGGAAGGGAAAGAACTCAAAATTCTTCAAACTCTTCAAGTCCCAGCAACAGGCACAAAGCAATTACAAGATCATTATCTCCTTTGAGAGTTTCTGATTTGCTATTATTTGATCAGAATGAAAACACAGAGATCTCTCCTGCTGCTGCTGCTGCTGCTTGTTCTTCTTCGAATTCGTCTTCAGTTTCATCATTGATATCACTCTGTCACAGAAAATGGAAGCTGACTGACTTATTGCTATTCAGAAGTGCAACTAGCAATACCGAAGTGTTGAACAAGTATGAGTTGGTGAAGAAAGCCCGGCGAGAAGATGTTAAATCGAATAGTAGTAATGTGGGATCAGCGGTACCGAGCTCGAGGAGGAGGAAGCTACCAATTTCGGCTCATGAGTTGCATTACAAGATGAAAAGGGAGGTGTTGAAAGAGATGAAGAACAAAACTTTCTTACCCTACAGACAAGGTTTACTTGGTTGCTCAGGGCTAGATGATCCAATTTCAATGTACATGACTCGTCGTTAATACCTTTGGTTGTCTCCATATGTAATTATTTGCTTAATATAGAAGAACGAATGGTTTAATTCAGCATCTTTTACTGTAAAGTGTTTACCCTAAAAATAGGATAACAATTAAATTTGTACGCGGTTTTAAGGATATGCAGATTGATTCAACACAAATAATCAGGAAAATTAGATAAACGAGTTAAAGACAAAATGAATGATCAAACCAGTCGTAATGTTACGGCCTAGCCCGAACCTAGGCTGAACTATAGCTTTGCCTCGATCAGACCTTGGTTCGAACGCAATTGTGAATGAAGAACAAACTGTTAAGTAAGAACTTTTGCAATAGCTAGAAAGCATACAATAATTTGTATTGCCTTGATTTGCAGGTTGCAATGTGTGTACCAAAAGAAAAAGCCTCCCCTTTATATAGTAGGAGAGTTTCATATCTAGTAAATTACTTCCTTTATCGTAAATTACTTATCTGTAACCGACGTCGAGTGAGATCCGTGTCGTGTTATTTAGTCAGGTACGATTATCACATACCTTTATCTATCGTGTGTAACCTTTTACCATGTTTTCCGAGGTTTTAGAACTCGTTCGGGGTCTGAGTAGCGGTTTTTTTATCATGCCCAGTGTTGAACACATCGTTTTTCTTTCATGGGTCTCGATACGAAAGATTCCCGGCCTCGATTTCAGTTTTGTGCGTCCATGCCCTTCTTTTGTTTTCTTCATCGGGAACTCGGGTATACTCTATCCCCGATTTTTACCCGTATACAAATAATTCCCTCGTTTTCAGGAGAGTAGGTTTGCTGAAACGATGGAAAACGATAGATGAACCCCGGTTTCTTCCCTTTTATATTATAATTGAGATGATAGGTAAATCGTAACGTCCCATCAATCGCATCGTCAATCATTGGTTGGCTGTCTTCGAATGTGAAATGTCGCGCATTGATTGCCTTTTCCCTATAAAAGCCTCAACCCCTTTCACTTCTTCCACTTTCCGATTCTAGACTCTACCTTCAAACATTCTAACGACTTTTAACTTCTCCAGATCTTCATACATTGTTCATTGAGCCTTTATATCTTTATCTTCATCTTCACACATCTTCTTTGAGCCTTCAACCCAAACCTTCTACCTTCATACCATCTTCAAGTCTTCATATTTTTCTTCAAACCTATATTTCCCGATTATAATGGTAAAAACTTCTAAGTCAAGGCCTTAGCAAGTTGCCCCTTAATCTTCCCACCCAGCCGCAGATGTTGAGGTGGACGTTCCCGAGGTGCTCAGGAGCCCCCTATGAGCTTCAGACCCGAGGCCTGCTCTATCCGGGACGATTCCAAGGTCGAGAAGGACTTTATCCAAGAAGACCGAGGCGAGGGAGCACAGAGATACATATGCTCCGTCACTGAAGAAATCCTACCCGTAGTCCGAGCGAACTGTAAAATGGGAGGGTGAGGACAAGGTCGTTCCCGATCCTAATGACGATATTACCAATCATGTGAAGGGGTAACTGAGTGTTTACATTTACCCCTTGACGCTTGCTCCGGTGGACCCTATAGTCATTGCTTTCTGCAAAAGGTGTCGCGGCCCCTTTTTTCCTCGCGGAATCGGGTTTATGACATTGGTTGGGACAACTCGTTGCTTTTGGGAAAGGGGTTTGCATATTTTGAAGAGTCTCCACCTAAAGATTTTGACGGTGTGTTAGGGAAACTACGGGGTTCAATTACAACTACGTTGCTAAGTAGAGATTGGTAAGGGATTGAAATTATCCTAAGGGGAAAGTGTTAGGCACCCCTCAGGATCCACAAGTGTGGTTCCCGGCCAAATGGTTTCATGAATTTGTACAATTAGCAAATAACAAGTAAAGGCTCAAATAAGAGAGGATTTAAGTCTTAAGCATGCAGAGGTTTGAAAATAGTAAAGGAGATTAGATTTAAAAAGGATTACGAGCTAAGCATATAAAAGGTGTCCTAGGTTTATAATAATATGGATCACATCAATGCAATACCCGGTAATCACTCCTCGAAGAGGGGCTACACGTGGTATTAACGCACTGGTCATCATATCCATATTCTACCCTTCCCACCCCGTAAGGTTATCAAAAATGAGTGTTGGTATCGACCTCTATTGCATATTGTTACCCGTCCCTTCCTACGAGTCCCGGAGTAAATTAGGACTCCTATCCTAAAGGGAGGTGCTAGGCAAACCCTCAGGTTTTAAAGGTAAAAATTCTAGGGCGACAGATAACAAAACAAGTAGGACTGCAGATAAAGGGAAATCATAGAAAGCAGATAAAGGCTCAAGTATTCCTCCACACACAGTACACATAAACATCATGTCTCATACACAATAAGGTCCATATTAATTCAGAATCCTAAAGCATGGTATCTAGGTGATAACAAAAAGACAGATTTATTGCATAACTCAGAGATGAAGTCTTAATCAGGCTTGCCTACTGGTTTTAAGCATGCTGACAGTTAAACATGATCACAAAGACAGTTCTGACTTTATTTTTAAAGTCGATTACCTAAGACTTGCCTAGGCATGGGACATTGTATACTTATTATCTGAATTTTTAGAGGGGATTTTGCAAAATATTACCTACACATGATGTTCTAAGTTGTTCAGAACACAGAATTGTTGCCAGTTGGTTTAGAGAAACTGAGTGAAGTTTTTTATACCTTTTACATGCACCTGTAGTTAGACTAGGTGTTGAAGATGTGCAAGGACTAATTACCAGTTGTTTAGAACAGGGGACTGTTTTAGATATCTATATTTAGACTAAGTGCAGTTAAATGAATGCGATCCTATAGCATGATGTCTAATGTAGCACGATGCATAATAATTTATACATGATTTCTAAATGCACATAGAATCAAAACATTATGCACAGTTTCAGGAATAACATAGATGATATATGTTTTAATGTTATTTACCAAGAAACAGGATCTCTAAGTGCGTAGGCATGGTGAGACATCATTGCAGTTAACATTATTTATCCTAGGACTTTTAATGAAGTTTCAGAACACGTTTATATGAACAGAATCACGTAATAGCAATTTACTTAATTATTTGTCCTATAGGCAAGATCTCTAAGTGAATGATGACATGCTGAAAAGCAGTATATATGAGCCTAAGTAGCATGATATCTAATGCACGGCATTTTGTACCTAAACATGGCTGCTATTGCGCATAGAGAAAATAAACCTAGAAACATGGTCTCTACCCTTTATTATACTACAACACTCATATCACCCACCCATTTTCACTATCCGATCCCCAGAGTTGTTTACAATTAATTATTACAGACCATGGGATATGAATTACACAACTGAAATAGGAGAAAAATAAGAAGTTAACTATATGGAGCCTACAGAATAGGCTCAAGTCTCCAGGTCCTCAATGCCAAGTATTATTTCACAACTTTTCTCATAATCAGGGTGTGTTAGAGTTCCCTAAGGATCTCAAGGTCTCCCGGGCAGTGCTCACACCCAGATTTCATAGCCAAGATAGAGTAAGTGCAGTGTGGAATGGTCAGCCTTTATGTGTCAAGGTTCAGAGGGAGCTCAAGGGTCCCAAGGCAATGCTCACAGAGAGGGGGCAGAACTTAAGGGGTCTAAGAGTAGAGTGAAAGTGCTCATAGTTTGAAAAGGTTAAGTAAGAAAACAGTTTTGGAAGAAAGACTTAATGGAAATATAACAAAAAGTTTAACTGATGAAAATAATTCGAAAGAACATGAACACTAATCTCATAACCAAGGCCGAGTTAGCATCACACAAGGACCCCGAATGATCCAACAACCACAACAGGGGAAATGGGGTTTGAGGGACACATAGGTGAAGAGTACTAAACATCTATCAAGTAGGAGCATGCATAAACAATCAGAGATCCTAAGGGTTCAGGGGATCAGCAGGGTATAGGATGAAACAAACATGGCAGTACCAACCAGTTTAAGACAGGAGAAGATTCTCTAATCTAATGTATAAAACATAAACATGGAGATTCACATAAAGACAGATTTGGAGTATACAAAGACATGCTAGATGGAATCCAAAATCCTAGTTACATGTTGAACAACAAAATAGTAAGTAAAAGCAAATTAAAAACATGATGAACTGTATCAGTAATAAAAATATGTTGGTTTGAGAGCTGAAATATGATTAGAACACACCAGTGAAGTGAAGAAAGCAGTAACACAAAGCAGAAGATAGGAGATGCACAGTAGTTAGCCTTGGCTTGCAGCCGGCTAACTTAGAGTAGTAGAAAATAGAAGAGAGAATAGAGAGAGTAGCAAGTTTTAGTTATGAGTGAGAGAGTTGAACATATTAGTTGTTCGTCTGTGTGCTAATGAACGAATATAGTTTATATATAGTTTGAAACTAGGTGAAAATAAGGTAATAATCAGACTGCCCAGTAATTATGGAACTCAAAGAATCATTTAGTTGCAAAATCAGTACAAGTACTCCCTTAATTAAGGGAGTTAAATTTCAAACGGTCAGAACATGTAACAAGTAAGGAAAGGAATCGTGTATAATAAATAAGAAAAGATTTCGAACATAGTAAGCACAGAGTAGGAAATTAAGGTCAGGTTCATAAGGTTTTAATTAAAACACTATTCTAAGAATCAATTGATAGTAAAATCAATCATGTAATAAGGCAAGAAGTAACTAAAGGTCGTAAAAATACTATCACATGAAATCAATTAAAGGAAATCAATCATAGAAAATTAGGGATTCAAAAAAGAGTAGTACTGATTTAAGAATCAGCATAGATTATGCAGAGTAAACACACAAAGGGAGAGAATTAGAAACCCTAGTAATTAAAATAGGGTAAAGTCACACGGAATTAGGGGTTTACACAGAACATGACATGAATCACTAAATAAGCATAATACAAGCAGGAAATATAAAGATTTAGAGGTATCGATGAACAAAAAATAGAGTAGAATCATAGAATAAACATGGGTAATAGCAGCCAGAAACCCTAACAAGAAATATAGGGTAAAACATCAGGAAATCACAGAGTATTCAAGAGAACATACTGATCATAATAGAATATATAAACATATTGTTGGAAAAAAACATAAAGCCATAGATTAAAGCAAAGACTTTAGGGTCTTTTAACAAAATAACTCAGAAACACAAAGGGAAAGGCTTAAACATAACAAAAATCACAAAATAATACTTAAAATCTGAAGGGAAATCGTTTTGAAAAGGGGTTTGAAACCCTAGTTTTGAAAAATGAAGAGTCGTTTTAGAAAACAAGAAGATCTTTGAAGAAAACATGGAAAAACCTCATAATACGTATAGATCTGTGACAGATCTAAAAGGATCAGGAGGTTTAAAGTTAGGGTTTCCAAAGAGAACCCAGAAAGGAGAAGAGAATAACTCGAAATTGCTGGTTTTAACCGGAAAGTGTAAAGATCTTACTCGGACGGCCATGGGTAGCCGGAAAGATAGCATGAGACCGGAGATGGTGAGTGGACTGCCTCTGGTTCACTTGAAGGCCTCAAAACAGTGACACACGTTCAAGGGAGAGCCATAAGGCTGGTAGGTAGTTGAATTGCCATAGATTCCGGCAAGGCGATGGCCGGAGAAGGGCCATGTCTACTGGAGGGAGTTGAAGGGACGAGAGAGTGTTGAGAGAATTGAGAGAGACGGCTCAGAAGTGAATGAGAGGGAAAATAGGAGAGGGGGAGGGTAGTGATTAGGGTTTATTTATGGTAAGGGGGATCTAAACTGTTGATTTGAATTAATCAACGGTTCAAATTGAGTGAGGATTGGGCCGGGTAGGTTAGTGTATTGGGCTTGGGGGTCTGGGCCAATTTAATTGGGTTAGGGACTAGGATTAATTAGGCTGGAATTTAAATAAAGAATGGATGTTTGTTAAATACCCATTAAAATTAGATAAATAATTAATAACAATAGCTAATAATCATATAAAATGAAATTAAGGCTAAATAGGTAAAATTAAGGTAATTAATTAATATAGAAAATATAAAAATGAATAATTATTTATTTGAAATGGCATAAAATGTACAATTAGGATATAATTGCAAAATTATTGTAATTATAGCCAATTAATGCCAAATTGACTAATTTGTGAAATAATTAATCCTGATAGGATTAAAAATGATATATTGAGCTAGGAAATATTTTAAAATTATTTGTAATGTAATTTATGAATAATTATAAAATACTAAAGAGATAGGAAAACAAATTGATAAAAATATGGAAAATTAGGGGAAAATACCATTCATTATGAAAAGTGATTTTGAAGGTATATATGCAAATTTAAAAAAACAGTTTGAGAAAAAATTGGGTATCAACAAAAGGTACGAGGTGTGCCGTAGGCAAATCCACCCATCCTTCTCGAGGATCGTGATGATCTTACGCCATTTTAAGAACAACATCAAAGCTCCTTAGTTCACCCTTAGCCATATACTTTGCATGTACAATCCCTCAATCTTCCGAGGGGGACTGATCAAGATCATTCTCTGAGCAAGCAAGGCTCCTTTCTCGAGCATCGAAGAGGACCGAAACCAAGGCTGGTACAAGAGGTTCAATCGGGTAAAAACCGAAGACCTGATTCCTTTGAGTTTATGTCGTTCCCCGAGTAGCGGAACGCATCTCGTAAGTATTGTCTTTCTCGTAAGTATTCGTCTTAGAACTGTGAGTTGGTTGCATCATCTTGTGATATCCCTGTGGGAGTAGTGGTAGTCGTGGTAGCCATATATTCAAATGATTGTGCTATGGCCCTCTATATATCTGTCTCATGTGTGGCTATAATTCATGGTTTAACGCATTACGTGCCTTACATTTTATGTGTTTTAATGGTAAAAATACACCTCGTTTCAGCACAATGGAGTCTATTTCATGTGTGGGTGAATTGAAGATGGAAGCCGAGCTAAATGGATGCATAAACGTCAAAAATACGCTCAAGAGTCAAAAGGAGTGACCGTGGCTTTAGCCAGGCTTTAGTCATGTAAAGCCTGGTCATACCAAGTGTTAGCCAGGCGTTAGGCTTGTAAATCCTGGTCCTATCAGGCCTTATCCAGGCGTCAGAGATGTAAAGCCTAGTCATACCAGGCGTTTGTCAGGCGTTAGACATGTAACGCCAGGTCCTAGATCCGGCCCAATCCGAGTTTTAAAGGCTTTAAGTGTTTTCCGGTTGGACTAGAAGTATCATACACGTTTACGGCTTGTCCCAAAACATATAAATAGACCCAAACACACAACTTTGAAAGAATTTTTCCATTGGAGACAAGAAGAGATCATGGAACACTACTCAGAAGATCAAAACATGATTTTTACATCCTTTATTCCTTACTCTGTAATTTAATTATGCAAGTTAGTTTGGAGTTGATTAATATGATCATGAGTAGCTAATTTATTTAATCTAATATTTTGGTGGAACCCGTTGGGGAATGATGTTATCGTGATATTAATATAATTTTGATTGGTTGTTAATCTCTATTTGTTCAACTACGTTCTTGTTGTAGTTAGTTGAATGGCCATCAATTAGCTGTGCCTATGTATTATGTATCTACTTGAGAGAGAGTGCATATTTAGGTAGTTGTTTGAACAACATCACTCCCGGAGTATAGACGAAAGTCATAACCGAGGGTTTAGAGGTTGGATTAGAGATAACGATACCTCGGGTGCAATCTAAAGTGAACTGTAATGCAATCTAGCTAGCGTAACTTGAGAGAGTGCGTCTAGTAAATTATCATAATTACTTGAGAGAGATTTATGGTAGCTGGAGTGTTCATGATTGATAGAGACAACTAAATCAAACTATAGGAAGTATCCAAGAAAGAAGTTCACCAACGGGGAAACCATAACCTTAGACCTTTATCGCATCTGTTTACATCTCAATATTAATTATCTTTTAGTTTATTTAATTTTATTCAGTCATAGTAGTAAAAGTACAGAAAAAGTGATATTCATAATCTTTGGGAAATTGATTATTGAGAATTGAGTGGTCTAACGACCATAATTGATAGGTTAATTCCCTGTGAAATTCGACTCTGGGCTAAATACTCAGATATATATTTGCAACGCCCGTTTAGTCTTTTTATAAGGCACAATTGAGTGTGATCAAATTTTGGCGCCGTTGCCGGGGACTTAACGGTGTTATCAATTAGAGTTGGAAGAAATACAAAATTCTTAAGACCCACGACAGAGAATTTGGACACTGCGATACTAGTCCCTCAAATACAAGTCCTTCCAGATTACAAATAATATGCTGCACTTGTTGCAGAACAAGGGACTATTATCAGGGTCATAAATCGAAGACCCCTAACAGCATCTGAAGAATTTCATGTCGATTTGCAAAACGCAGAGGCAGCCAAACGTCACTCAGGAAGCAATAAAACTGTTGTTTTTTCCATTCTCAGTGATAAGAGAAGCCCAGACATGGCTAAACTCGCTCCTTATCAATTCCATTACCACATAGGAGGAGTTAGTTAAGCAGTCCCTGAACAAATTTCATCCACCCAACAAGACATCTCAACAAATTGATGAAATCTTGAGCTTCAGATAGAAGCCAGTTGAAACATTGTAGGAAACATGGGAACGATTTAAGGGAATGTTGGTTATCTGTCCACACCATGGTATTCCTGAGAAGATGTTGGGGCAGCATTTTTATATAGGTCTGGCTGATACTGTAAAGGCAACTGTAGATGCTTCAGCTGGTGGAGCATTCTTGAGCAAAACATGGAGAGAAAGTCAGATCCTGCTTGATAAAATGGCGCAGAATTCAGGGTGGACAACCAGGAATGCGCCCATTACTCATGTAGTTCACTCAGTTCCCTTTGATCCATCCAATAATATATCGGAGAACGTCGCCACCTTGATAACACAGACGAGCATACTAATTAAGAAGGTGGAGGAATCAAGGCAAAAACAGCAGGTACATATCATGGATACAACCAATAGGGGGCTTATGCACATCTTGCATTAGTCAACCATTTGGTAATCAGTGGAATGCAGAGTGTGATCACCTTCCTTATCCAGAAAACATGAATTAAGTGTCAAATTATGGAGGCCAGAGACAAGGGGGGGCAGAACTGGGGTCAACAAGTTCAACCGTATAGACCACCTCACTAGCAGCAGAATAATGGAAACATGGGTTCCATGAGACCGCAAGGTAATGTAGCACCTTATCAGAGGCCACAAGGTTATAAAAATCAGAATCAACAACAAGCATACAACCCTCCTCAGCAACAACAGGGGGGAAGGCAAGAAGATGGGTTTTCCAGGCTTGAAGCGATAATGGAACAGGTGATTGGGTCAACGGCCAAAATGAGTGAGAGAGTAGATGTACATGATGCAGCTATTAAAAATATTGAAGTGCAGTTGGGCCAGATATCTATGGCAGTAAACAATCGTCCTCTTGAGACATTACCTACAGATACTCAGGTGAACCCTAAGGACCATGGCCTGAAGTAGATGATGGCAGTGAGTCTCCGCAATGGCAGTGACTTGGACTTGGAACAGGAATTGGCTCGTGAAAGAAGGCAGGCAGAGACACTAGTACCAGTGCCAACAGAACTTGATGATTCCACAAACCTGACTAAGGTAACAGTACAAACTGCTGAAGGAGAACTTAGTAGGAAAAGTGAAGCTGAAAAGAAAGTGGAAATATCCCTAGAGCCAGTAGTTGAAGTGGGAGTTGAGAAAGAAAAATCCCAAATCACTAGGAAGAAGAGACCGCCAGCCCCTTTCCCTCAAAGGCTGGCCAAATACCAAAAGCATGAACAATACAAAAAGTTCTTGGATATGCTGAAGCAGATACATGTAAATACTCCTCTAATTGATGCTCTGAAAGAGATGCCTGGGTATGCGAATATGATGAAGCATTTGATGTCCAGGAAGTTTGATTTCCAAGACTTAGCGACTGTGACTTTGACTCCGACTTGCAGTGCCGTGGTAACAAGACCAATAGCAAAGAAGTTGTCTGATCCAGGGAGTATTACAGTTCCCTGCACCATTGGCAATTTGGATTTTGCCAAAGCACTGTGTGATTTGTGGGCCAAGATTAATCTAATTCCCCTGGCTATTTATAAGAGACTAGGTATTGGTAGAGCCAGACCAACTTGCATGTTGCTGCAGCTAGCTGATAGGACAGTGAAGAGACCGTCATGTATTCTGGATGATGTTTTAGTGCAAGTGGGGAAGTTTGTGTTCCCTGCTGCCTTTGTGATACTAGACTGTCAAGTGGATGAAGAAATTCCCATAATCTTGGGCAGGCCATTTTTGGCCACAGGCAGAGCTCTCATTGATTGTGAGACTGGGGAGCTCAAGATGAGGCTTAATGATGAAGAAATCACATTCATCGTGCAGAGATCCATGAGGTGACCGAGTGAGTTTGCCAACTGCTCTTTAATTAATGTTGTGGATGTGATAGTTGAGGAAGATGATGCGGCCTTAACTACTGAGGACCCCCTCGCTGCATGCTTAATGAACTTAGATGCGGTAAATGGGGAAGACTTGGCAGAGTGGGTGTTAGCACTTGAAGGTAAAAGAGTATGGCCGAGGGCTCATGAGTATGAACCGTTGCACTTAGAGAAAAGAGAGAGCCCACCAAAAAAACCCTCTATGGAAGAACCTCCCAAACTAGAGTTGAAACCATTGTCAGCCCATCTCAGGTACGCATTTCTAGGCCCCAATAATATGCTACCCGTTATTATCTCATCTAGTTTGTTAGATGTGCAGGAAAATCATTTGTTACAGGTACTTTTAGAGTGCAAGACTACCATTGTATGGACCATGGAAGATATCAAAGGGATCAGCCCGGCATATTGCATGCACAAGATTCTCCTGGAAGAGGGACACAGACCTTCCAGGGAACATCAAAGGCACTTGAACCCAAATATGAAGGAGGTGGTGAAGAAGGAAATCATCAAGTGGTTAGATGTGGGAATCATTTTCCCATCTTTGACAGCAACTGGGTTAGCCCAGTGCAATGTGTTCCAAAAAAGGGTGGCATGGGTTGTCGAGAATGATAAAAATGAGTTGATATCTACAAGAACCGTCACGGGCTGGAAAATATGCATGGATTACAGAAAGCTGAATTTCGCCACCCGAAAAGACCACTTCCCACTTCCCTTCATTGATCAGATGCTCGACAGGCTTGTAGGGAGGTCTCAATTCTGTTTCCTGGATGGATACTCGGGGTACAACCATATTTCAATTGCCCCGGAATACAGGTAAAAGACCTCCTTCACATGCCCCTACGGAGTGTTTGCCTTCAGGAGGATGCCATTTGGCCTCTACAATGCACCTACCACATTCCAACGGTGCATGATGGCCATATTCACAGACATGGTGGAAGATATTATGGAGGTATTCATGGATGATTTCTCAGTAGTGGGAAATTCATTTGAGGAGTGACTAGCAAATTTAACCCGTGTCCTAAAGAGGTGCATTGAGACGAATCTTGTACTTAATTAGGAGAAGTGCCATTTCATGGTACAAGAAGGGATCGTCTTGGGGCACTTGGTGTCAAGTAAGGGAATTGAGGTGGAAAAAGCTAAAGTAGATGTGATTGAAAATCTTCCACCTCCCACATCAGTGAGAGCTATACATAGCTTCCTTGGGCGCGCCGGGTTCTACCGGCGATTCATCAAAGACTTCTCCAAGATCGCCAACCCCCTGGCTGTAAGTTTCTTGAAAAAGATAACCCCTTTGTGTTTTCTAATGATTGTAGGGTAGCGTTTGAGGAGCTTAAAAAGCGTTTAGTCACGACACCAATTATCGTTGCACCCGACTGGGAGCAACCTTTTGAACTTATGTTCGATGCCAGTGACTACGCAGTGGAAGCCACGTTGGGTCAGCACAAAGATAGAATAATGCACCCAATTTACTACGCAAGTAAGACATTGAGTGGAGCTCAATTGAAATGCACGGTGACAGTAAAGAAATGCTGGCAGTAGTGTTCACTTTTGACAAGTTCACCTGATTGGGTCGAAGGTGGTGGAGTACACTGATCATGCAGCCATCAGATACTTGGTTGAGTAAACGGAATCTAAGCCGCGCCTAATTCGTTGGGTGCTGCTTCTTCAGGAATTTGACTTGGAGATTCGTGGCTGCAAGGGCACGGAGAACCAAGTCGCTGACCACTTGTCATGTCTTGAAGGTGCCGAGAATGAAATTTAATCGGAGGATATTTTGGAAACCTTTCCAGACGAGGAGCTACTCGCCATGAGCGTAGAAGATATGCCATGGTATGCAAATATTGCAAACTACCTGGCCAGTTGTATTAAACCTTATGAACTCTCTTCTATTCAAAAGAAAATATTTTATCGTGATAGCCGAAATTACTATTGGGATGAACCTCATTTATTTAAAATTTACATTGATAACATGATCCGGAGGTGCGTCCCCGAGATAGAATAATTTTCTATTTTGCAGGCTTGTCACGCAGCTCCATATGGAGGATATTTCGGAGGAGTTCGGACAACAGCTAAGGTGTTGGAGGCCGGGTTTTACTGGCCTACTGTGTTCTAGGATGCTCATCAATGGGTGAAGGGCTGTAATGAATGTCAAAGGACGAGGAACATATCCCGTCGTCATAAGATGCCCATGAATCCAATACAAGAAGTAGAAGTGTTTGATGTATGGGGGATAGATTTCCTAGGTCCCTTTGTCAGCTCCTAAGGCAATAAGTACATACTTGTTGCTGTAGACTACATGTACAAATGGGTAGAAGCTGCAGCGTTCCCCACCAATGATGCACGAGTGGTGGTGGGGTTCTTAAAGAAAAATATATTCACCCGTTTTGGAACCCTAAGGGCTATTATTAGTGACGGAGGCACTCACTTCTGCAATCGTGTCTTCGAGAAGTTGCTGGCCAAATATGATGTGCGCCACAAGGTGGAAACCCCCTATCACCCTCAGACGAGCGGACAGGTTGAGGTATCAAACCATGAAATAAAGAGTGTACTGACCAAAACAGTAAACGCCACAAGAACTGACTAGGCGAAGAAGCTTGATGACGCACTCTGGGCCTATAGGACTGCGTTTAAAACACCAATTGGTATGTATCCATACAAGTTGGTATTTGGTAAGGCCTGTCACCCGCCTGTGGAGCTAGAACATCGAGCGTGGTGGGCATTGAAGCAGTTGAACATAGATCTCGATACTGCGGGAGAAAATCGAGTCACAGAGCTGCATGAGTTGGAAGAGTTCATATGTCAAGCATTTGAAAGCACAAGGCTATATAAGGAAAGAATGAAGAGGTTACATGACAAAAACATTGTTGGACCGACATTTCAAACCCGGAGATAAAGTATTGTTTTACAATTCAAGATTAAGATTGTTTCCGGATAAGCTCAAGTCTCGATGGTCTGGACCATTCAAGGTGGTCGAAGTGTTTCCTTCTGGTGCTGTGGAAATTGCTACTGAAGATGGGTCCAACATCTTTAAGGTTAATGGACAGAGGTTAAAACTGTATGTGGGGATGAGCGAAACCAAGGAGCTGTCTGTTGGGCACTTTTTTAAACCGCAGAGATCGAGCGAGCCTTAAATGCGCTCATACTATGTCGCGCCACGACGTTAAACCAGGCGCTTCATGGGAGGCAACCCATTGACTTGTTGTAATTGTCGTGCCACGACATTAACTAAGGCGCTTGTTGGGAGGAAACCCAATTCGTAGTTAAATCTTAGTTTGGCTAGAAGTGTTTCGTGTATTTGTAGGTACTAATAAGCTTGCAGGTGCATTTGGGCGAAATGAGTAGTGATTTAGCATGACGGAAAGCTGGGACAAAGCCGGGGTCGGGCAGGCTTTAGGCCTGTAATGCCCAGCTAATGCCAGGACGAGCAGGCTTTAGGCCTGTAACGCCCAGCTAACGCCAGGGGAACCTGGCCTTATACCTGTAATGCCCAGCTAACGCCAGGTACTTCTCTTTAGAATTTTAAAGCTCCCATCCCTCCTTTTAGTGAGTTACACCTCAAAAAAACCCCAAGAACAAAATTTTCTCCCAAGCACACCTTACTCACACCCACACCAAAACACATAAATTTCCACACAGATTTTCACCACAACACACACACATTACACAAAATTGATTGCTCATCAAAACATATTGAAAAAAAAAACCTAGTTTTGTTCATTGTGCACATTCATCCGAATTCTCAAGCATCCGAGCACACATCAATCTTCGAGGTATGATTCTATTTCTATCCCTTGCTACTTCAAACTGGGTGTTACAAATGATAGAGGTGTGTGCTTCATTGATGGTGATTCTTCATGGGTTTATGCATTTCATTGTAACATTGTGCTGTGAACCCCAGTCCCTGAAACCCTTTAGGAATAGGCTGAAATTGTGAAGCTAGGTGGTATTATGGAACCCCAAACAGATTTGGTTACATGAGGAAGTCCCTCAAGTCCATAAGAACCCACATGGAAATCGTGCTAGCCAAGTGCTCGATGTAATGCCTCAATGGCAGTATATGTCTTGTTTGGAGCCCGAGTCTCCGGGAAAAACCACTAGTATCATGCAATCTTGCACACAATGAAATTTTAAATGTGGGGTGGCTCACTAGAAGCCAATGTGTAGCTGTTATGTTTCAGTTGTTCATAAAATTTTCGAGGTGAAGTCTGAGTAACCTTGGCAAAGTGGGAACGCGTATGTGTATATTATATACTTTGACATCCTCTAACTATTGATCATTTGCGCAGGAAGAACGATGCTACCCAAAAAAGAAGCGGGCAAAGGAAGGCCACGTCCTCGGCTCCAGCTAAGGCCAAAACAAAACCCCCACCACCTCCGTAGAAAAGAAAGGGGGGAGCTGCCACTCCAAGTATGACAGGTGAAGAGGCAGTGGCAGCTGTGGCTGCCATGAGACAGAAGCACGAAGGCCAATGGGAGTACGACATCAACAACATATCCGCACATTCCAGGAGTTGGTATACACGCTGCAAGCCCAAACATGTCCACCCTGAGGGAGGTATTCGGGAATGGAGTGTGCGAACAAAATTCCCAACAATTTGGATGAGCATTCATGAGTTGGGGTTAGGCTACATGTTCAAGCACAATGGGAACATCAACCTTAACCTAGTCAGGGAATTTTATGTGGAGTTTGACCCTAAAGACAAAGAGAAATTGGTGCCAATCCGTGGGCACCTGATAGATTTTTTGGTCAAGGCTATATGTGATTTTCTAGGTGCTTCTGGTTCATGTGGATCCATTAGAGCAATTCATCCGCCGGCCTAACTATAGAGAGTTGAGGCACACACTCTATGGTGTCGATTCTACGACTTCTTGGGTTCGGGACATGGCCACTAATCGCCACAAAAGGTTTCCCAAAAAGAAGATGAAAGCAGAAACCCGGCTGTGGCTTAAATTGATTAATGCATGGATACTACCGTGCAACCATGACACCTTGATCAGCCAACAAAGAATTTGTGTACTCTACTTCCTGATGATGGGGCAGAGAGTGAATGTGGGTCATCTGATCCGCTATCAAATAGCGTCGGTGCGCTCAAACAAAAGAATTGATCGAATACCATTCCCCAATTTCCTGACTCAATTCCTGCTTAATGAGAAGGTGGAGGTAGAGCCTGATGTTGACCATACCATTGATCAGCTCACCCAAGAGAATGACATCTCAAGCTTGCGACTGAAAGAAGAGGCTTCATTGACCAATGTCAAGCGCAATGCGCAGGATGATAGCTTCATGGCCTATCTTTATGGGATGATGGATTTGCAGTTGCGTATAGGGGGTCTCCCAACTTCGGTTGATGAGAGGAATGAGTTGGAGCAGCGATACCCGCTCAATGCTCATGCTCAGCAGATGATTGGAGCAAGTGAGGGATACAGGCTCCCGGATGACGAGGATATCAACACACCAAAGCAATCTGATGCAGAGCCGATGCGCTCAGATCCGAGGATGATAGAGAAGAGGGAGCATGATGAAGAACGGAGAGCGTTAGATAATGAAGATGCTGCTTGATCAGGGAGTTTCTTGCACCTTATTTTTACTTCTTGTTTTGTCTATATGTGATGCACGACATTGCATGATTTAAGTGTAGGGTGTTGTAAATATTTGTTGTGGTTTGTTGTGTCTAGTGTGCTTTCTTGTTAGTAGTTTTAGCTTTTCTTTTTATTTTAGGTAGAACAAAAAAAAATAGAAATATGTGGACTCTTCCCGACGATGGATCTCCTAGATAGTTTTCTTGAGGGAAGTAATTCTAAAGAAAATACCAAAAAAAATTTATTTTAGGTAGTGTAGTAATTTCCCCTTGGTTTTTCTTTGGACCGCGGTTCTTTTCCAAAGGTTTTTAATTGAACCGGGTGTAAGTAGTTTTTATTTAGGAGTAGGAACCACATGGTTGAGAAATTAATCGCAGCAATCTCTGAACTTTGTGATGCCTTGAGAATAGTCAGTACTCTGGTTGTGAAGCTTAGGCTCAATTTTTGAGTCCAGGATAAACACCTTAAATCATGGATTCTTAAATTTTCTTAACTGCTTTGACTGGAGTGTCGTGATAGAACCTATCCTCAATGAGTTATATGCCATGTCTGTGTGAGATTTTGTATGTATTCTATGCTTTGCATTTGATGTCTAGAACTTGCCCTGTGTGTGTGCGAAGAGAAATAGTAGTATTGTTCAGTCTAGGAAGTGATATAGGCGTTTGTTTGTTAAGACAGATATATAAAGTTTACCCACCTAATTGTTATGTATCGTCGTTAACCGCGTTGATCCTATAATCATGTTTCTTTGGCAACCACATTACAAGCCATACCCTTTTTTTGAATCGATTATATATTTGAACCTTGTCACCTCTCGTAAGCACTTAGATTATTTTTGTCGGATTGATTTTTGCCACTTACGGAATGCTGGTGTTGCTGTTCTGTGATTTTTGCAGATACGGATAGGTGGCCGCAGGTGAGGTCACCACAGGTGCGGATTAGTCATCGCAGGTGTGGAGTTTGGGCTAGTTGAGGTGCATCGCAGATGTGAAGATGTTACCCCGCACGTGCAGTTGTTTGGACGCAGGTGCAGAAAGAGGGAAATTAATGGGCGCCGCAGATGCGCACCTAGGTCCGCAGGTGAAATATAGAGGCCACAGATGCGGCAATCGCTGGGCAGGTCATATAAATAGATGCCTCTGCGAGTTTTTGGCCTATTTCATCATATTTTCCATACGGGCTGAGGCTTTTTGGAGCAAATCGAAGGGGGATTTCAAGGGATTTTCGTGGAGGTAAGTTTCTTTGACCAAAAACCCATTTCTATGGTGACATGTGACTGATTAAACATGAAATTTATGGAAGTTAATGGTATAAATTGGGTGTTTAGGGCTTGGGAATTTGAGACATAAAATTGAGGAATTGAGGGGTCATTTGTGGCTGGATTTTGATGTATTTTATATGTATAGACTCGGGAGAGGATGAGGATTCTTGAGATGTGATTTTTAAAGAATTCCGAGACGTGGGCCCGAGGGTCAGGTTTGGCCAATTTCGGTATTTTTGGTATATATTGGTTATTTTCGAGTGGGCTTTGTTCCCTTAGAGTATTTTGATGATATGAATCTGTTTTTGAATAGATTCGGGGCATGCTGAGGCCGAGTCGAGGGGCAAAGACATTGTGGAGTAGATTTTTGTCCGGTTTTAGGTAAGTAATGACTGTAACTCTTGTCCTGAGGGTATGATACCCCGGACTTCACATTGTATCACTATTTTGGAGTGACACATATGCTAGATGGAGAGTGTTTGGCGTACATGGTTGGGGGATTGTGACTTGGTCCGTCCCGTGTAAATTATTAAGTTGTGTATTTGATTATGAATCATATAATATTTCATGTTTCAAAGATTATTACTATGTTTTGGGCGCAATGCGGTATTTGGGCCTCGTGCCGAGTGTTTGGACCCCTTGGGGGCTTTTTACTGCTACTCATCACTATGTTTACTTATGATTTACACTCAGTCATATTATACTTAATTGATTTCGAAACTCAGTCATATTTACACTATTTTGAGTATCAAAATGATATTTTTGGGTCGAGTACCCCGTTTTACTGATAGCCCTAGTGGCTTTTGGAGAAGTTTCTGACTTAGTGAGGCTGAGGGCCTATGTTGTGAGGATACTATGGGATCGGGCTGCACACAACAACATGTTATACTGTTTATGATGACTGAGTGAGGCCGGAGGCCTGATTTGTGGGGATATGATATGGGACCAGGCTGCGCACCGCAACATGTTATTGATAGGCCGAGTGCCACAGTGATTGATGCCATGATTTGGCTTGTTATAGCGCTTGGGCTGAAGGAGCCCCTCTAGAGTCTGTACACCTCCAGTGAGCACAAGTACCTACTGAGTGCGAGTGCCGAGTGCCGAGTGCCGAGTGATTGGGAGGCATGAGGGACTGCGAGGTTTCCCGAGGGGCTGATACTGAGTGATTGTGAGGCATGCTGAGTGACTGATTCTGAGTGATGATATGCCTGAGGGGCAGTTTATGATACATGTTATTGCCCAAGAGGCTATTTATGAACTCTATCATTCTTATACTGAATTATTTTGATTTCTATGGAAATTGTGGAAAGGTACATTTTCAAATGAATTTTATTGAAATCGACTTTCAAGTGTTTCAAATTATCGTATTCTGTGATTTTGAAAGAAGAATTGTACAAACTATGAATTGATGACTTGATTTATGTGTTTTGTAGTTCTTAGACATTATTTACTTTCATTATTATTGAGTTGGCATACTCACATTACTCCCTGCACCTTGTGTGCAGATTTAGGTGCTAGGGAGAACTTAGAGTTGATTTATTGTCCCAGAGACTCACGAGATTTCTAGGTAATTGCATGTGTCCGCAGCCCTGCCTTCTCCTTCTTACTTCTTTGGTACTTGCATACTCAGGCTTATATTGTATTAGAGATAGTGTGTCAGACTTGTATTCTTTAGATGCTCATGACCGATGACTCAGGGTTTTGGGACAGAGTGGAAATGTTTATCTATCTTTATTTGTTTGAAATGTTGAAATGAAAATTTTATGACAATATCAGCAATATTGAATAAAAATGAAAAGGTCGCCTTATGTTTATGTATTGAGTTGGCTGGACTAGTACCACGATAGGCGCCATCATGGCCGGGGTGGTTTTGGGGTCCTGCCAAGTTGGTATCAGAGCCTAGGTTACATAGGACTCAGATCATGAGTAGGTTTAGTAGAGTCTTGCAGATTGGTACGGAGACGTCTGTACTTATCTTTGAGAGGCTGCAAAACCCTTTGGAAATCAAATCCTTGAATTCTTTTCATGTGAATCCATCTATTCAGCTAAAAACGTAACTCTTTAAATTCCTCTCAAATATTCGAATGCGCATATGAGCTCTCGGTATCAGCTGTGTAACGATGGCTTGTGATTTCCATGAGTGAGGTGCGACATGTGGTTTTAGAATGTTGATAATTGGCCAATCTAGAGGACTTGAGGCGGGGTTCTGTTTATGACTTGAGTCCTGAGATTTTAACTGTGTGAGCACATGCATTTGGGACTTATATGTGCTTTTGTGTCCTTATTGGTGGGACTTTGTGTCTGGGTGGCTATGTGGTGAATGTGATTTGATGGTGAGAGCGGTTCATATTGTTTGATTGTGACAAAAAGGATTGGCTGGATATGTCACTGAAAGTAGTGAGTGTTTGACTTCTGTCTTGAGATGGCATATGGCCTCGAGTTGCGAGTGTATTGGAGGACCTCTCATGTAGGTTAGTTGTGGAGGGAAGTGGATCTCCCTGTTGTGTTATAAATGTTTAGTGATATCTTTTGGGCTAACCAATGCCCCAATAGCATTCATGTATTTTATTAACGGTGTATTCCAGCAGTAATTGTACTCCTTCATTATTGTATTCATTGATAGCATCCTGGCATACCCACGTATCCTGGAGGAGCATACTTAGCATTTGAGGATGGTGTTATAGAGATTGACGGAGGAGAAGATTTATGCAAAGTTCTCCAAGAGTGAATTCTTGGCTCAGTTCAGTAGTATTCTTGGGGCACGTGGTGTCTAGTGAGGGTATTCAGGTGGTCAGACGAGCGTGGAGAGAGCTCCAGATGCTCAAGATTTCTTTGACCACAGCTCCAATGTTAGTTCTGCCATCAACTTCAGGTTCTTATACCGCATATCTTGATACCTCGAGGATAAGCATTGGTTGTGTTTAAATATAGGAGGGTATAGTGATTGCATGATAGCTATGATTTTTGGAAGGGTATAGAGATGATATCAGTTTGAGGCTAATCAAGCGGGGTTATCTCCCGTGGAGTGTCCTGAGGTTGTGTGATCTTTAGGCGGTTTTATAGCAAGTACTCCTTTACGAGTAAATGTTATATGTTGTAAGTTGAGTTTAGATCGCTTGTGAAGGTTGGCACGTCTATTGCAATGGTGAATATGCGGTTGTAGATGATTTGGGATGTTAAATGGTTTGAGTTATATATGAGCTTATGAAGGATTTAGTTGAATCTCACTATGGTATGGCGAGGGTGTTAGTGTATGGTCATTATGAGTTACTGTTTGTTTTGATCTATGGCTTTGAGCCAAGTGGGGGAGTCTGCTAGTGATAAGGTTGTTGCACGATTATGTGATGTGTTGGGTTCAGTTCGAGGTACACTAGCGAATCACTTATGGCCTGCAGGGGTTGAGATCGAGGATGACTTGAGTAAATGAAATTTTGGATAGGGGTTGTGTTATGCTTTTTGGGTGTATAAGAATCATGGAACGCCTTGAGTTGTCAATGGTGAAGGATGTAATATCCATGGGACAAGAATTTATTTGGTTGCATTAAGGTGAGGTTACCTCCTAGAGTGTTGGAGTGCTAATGGAGCACCGGTCGTTCGATTAGTCTAATTGAGGTTTGAATAGATTGGATGACTCCCAAGAACGGTTCTAATGGATTCAAGATGTATAGGTCAATTGGGAATCTTCAAGGTGTGCATTTGGCTAGAGTAGAGATTTACATATAAGGGTGTCAAGACTTGTGGCACTTCTACATTATTATGGATTCTACATATCAGTATCAGGAAATTGAAGGTAATGTCTTTAGATTCGCAGGAAGTCTCTTCAGGGTAAGTATTTTGAATGTGCTACTTTTGGGGATATTTGAGAGAGTATTTAGCGGCTTACGGGCCTTAGACGGTATGGTCTTATGCTTGGGTCTCGCGTGGTGAGTCTAGGTTTAGAATTGCAGTATTATGGCAAGGAGAAGTATCAATTCGCAGGTAAGTCAGAAGGAGCTTGGATAAATAGGATAGCTTTGTAGTAGGTCGGATCAGCATGGTAAGGGATGTGATTAGTTCTTTAGGTGTTTATGAGGCAATGAGTTTTTATAGGTGTTTCTTAGCAATGCTCTTGGGTTTTGGTGACCTGCGTAGCTTGGTTGAGTTAGAAGGATTCAGTCCAACGGTTTGGTGTTGTACAAATGGGATTCGGATAGATCCTGATGGTTTCTACCACGGTTAGAGATGTATATTTCTGTAAAGACCCGTAAAATTTCATGGCTAAAAATAATGCCCAAATAGGTCCCCGTGTTTTTATAACTGTAGAAATTCTTAAAACAGACCCTTTTTGAGTAAAAAGTACCCCGGGACTTAAATGATATAATTTTCCAGATTAGCGCAGGTCTGCGGTCCACTATGCGATCGCAGATCAGGTATGAGGACCGCATAGTGGTAGCATTCTTGGACAGCTTGCTATCTATTTTGAGGACAACTATGCGGCCTAGAATGCGATCCCATTTCACTAATGCGGGCCGCATAGTTGTCGCATTCTTGCACCTTAATTTTTGCGTAGGGAGTTATGCGATGCACTATGCGATCGCATAACAGGTATGCAGACCGCATAGTGGTCGCATACCTGGGCAGTCTACTTTTCTTTTTGGCCCATTTGAGGGCCAATTATGCGACAGGAATGAGGACCACATAGCATGAATGTGATAGCATTCCTGACCGCATTTCTGGTTCGGGACTGTTAAAATTCTAATTTTATACCTGACCCTCGGTTCATTAAAACACTTAACCCCTTTCATTTTGAGCCTATTTTCTGATAAATTAGAGAGAGGAGAGAGTGGGTTCTAGAGAGAGAGAGTTCCAACTTCATCAAATGTGTTCCTCCATCACTACTCAGTCCTGGAATTGATAAAGTAGGACACCATTTTCTTCACTACAAGAGGTAAGCTTCCACCCCATCAACCTTAATTTCACGATTTTTGTTAAAATGAAACATGGTTAGGTGAGTTCATAAAGATAAAGGTAGGAGTCTTGCATGCATGTAACCAACTAGTCATAATCTAGTAAAAGGAAATGGGTTAAAGTAATCCTTCACTAAAGAGAGGCCATTTAATCTAAAGGAACACCTAGTGTTTGATAGAACTCAAGTGAGTTCAAGACATAATCATTATTCCTAATTCTAAGTTCAATTTTGCCACATTGTGAACTAGATTGAAGGTGCTAGAAGGTCCAGTGAATTGTGGTAGAAAATTAAAGGGGAAATTCCGATTCAAGGTATGTATGGCTAAATTTAATCGTCGTAGACCTTGTTAGTGTCCGAGCACACGGTATGAAATTCTTGCTTGAGCATATGTGAATTGATTGTCCTGCTGTGTCGAGGTGTAATATTTCATTCTCTGATTTTCTTAGTCGATTACCATGCTAATTGCGATTGTGAAGGGTGACTCTTTGTGCTTATCCTATCATGTGTAAGGTTCGTTAAATATTCGAATATGTCAATATGGCAGTATGTGCTACTAAATGAAAGAATGTTAACGTACTCTAATGTGGGAAGCAATCTATCTGTTAAGGGCCGAGTGTGGCAAATGATGAAAAAAAATAGTGGATTGATTTAATTGAGTTAAATAATGATGGAAACACCTTTTGTGAATTACCGTTTGGTAAGGATTATTGTGCCTTGACTTCATATAGTTGGGATTGGGTTGCGCGCCGCAACACGAAGTAATAAGGGTGGAGAGGTAATAAGGGTGAAATGTGAATGTAGGTGGGATTGGGTTGCTCGCTGTAACACGAAGTAATAAGGGTAGAGAGGTAATAAGGGTTAAATGTGAATGTACGGTCAGATCGGGTTGCACGCCGCAACAGATGAATAATTGAAATGAGTAACTATAGAATCTTCATTTGTAAGTTTCTGTATATCTGTGTGGTACTTGTGTGGTTAGCCTGTCTGTCTTCCAATTGTGTATTGTTTATTTCTACTTGGAATAAACTTTGTTCATACATACTAGTACTATTCAATGGTACTAACGTCCCTTTTGTCGAGGGTGCTACATATTTTATATGGATGTAGGTGGTTCCACAGCAGGTAGCTCAGACTGCCGATAGTGGCGTTTCCCCTTCATACCTTTAGCAGATCCGGTGAGCCCCACTTCCTCTCGGGGTCGGTGTAGTCTATGTCATCTCTTTTGTATATGTTATGTCTTTTAAGGTATAGTCGGGGCCTTGTTGCCGGCAAGTATTGTGTAAATCCATTAGTACTCTTAGAGGCTCCATAGACATGATGTGGGTTGTACATATATGTATTTTCGGCAGTAATTGTGTCTACTAGTAATCGTGGTCCGAATCAGAATTATTATATGTTTTGTGATTATCAAATGTTGAAATGATAAAGGATGAAATGAAATCAAGTAGTATATTCATGCTTAAACTCTAAATTGTTAATTCATGTGGAATAATTTTTATTATAAACACGGGGTGATGCGTAGGGTAGGAAAGGAAATCGAGGTCCGCTTGACCGGGATCATCCGGTTAGGCGCCGGCCTCGTCCCTCGGTTGTGGGGTTTGACAAACTTGGTATCAGAGCCTAAGGTTTTCTAAAAGTGTCTAGGATGTCTCGGAGCCGTGTCTAGTAGAGCCCTTCTTATCGGTGTTTTGTCGACCATATCTATAATTAGGGGGATGCATGGACATTTAGGAAAATGCCCTTTCATTGTTACTCTGTATCGTGCGATAAAGTGGAAGGTGAAAGAATCTTTATCTAACTCGTGCATTTTCCCAATTTTTAGTAAATGGCACCCAAGATGAGAGCTCGACTCGGCCTAGAGGCCAATGCCAACCCAGGAGTGGCCACAAATTCTCCAACTGGTGGTGCGGGTGTGAATGATTCCCCGGCCACAAACCAGCCAGACTCCTCCACTCCAGGCCAGACTATTCCTTTTTCTACTCCAGCGGAGGGTGCTGAAATCCCTCCCGCTGATGTTCCTGATCCTTCCTCAATCCTAGCTTCCGGTCCTGGTATTTCTGATGGGGACCTCAGGGGAGTTATTCAGATGTTGACCCAGCTAGTGGCCTCCCAGGCCCAAAGATCAAGAGTTTCCCTTGGGTCCTCTAGTGAGCAAGGGGATTCTTCAGGTTCCAGAGTCAACCAGTTTCTGCGGTTAGCCCCTCCAGAGTTCACAGGCACCGACCCAGAGGAAGATCCTCAAGATTTTATAGATGAAATGTACAAGAATTTTCAGGTTATGAAGGATACATAGACAGAGGGGGTTGAGTTGGCTTCCTATCGGTTAAGGGAGCATCATATTCGTGGTTTGAGATGTGGGAGAGCTCCCGTAGGGAGGGGAGCCCCCCGGCGAAGTGGGATGAGTTTGTTGATGCCTTCATGTATCATTTCTTTCCTGCCGAGACTATGGCAGCCCATGTTGCAGAGTTTGAGGTCCTTAAGCATGGCAACATGAGTGTGTGGGAGTACCACATGGAGTTCGTGCGCCTGTCCAAATATGCCATCCACATGATGCCGACTATGGAGGCTAGAGTTCGACGGTTTGTTCAGGGCCTTGGTCCCTTGGTTGTTAATGAAGCTGCTACAGCTGCCTTGCATTCAGATATGAATTATGGGAAGATTGTGGGATTCGCCCAGGCCACAGAGGCTTGGATGTTGAAGATAAGATGGAGAGAGACAGAGAGGTAGTAGGGCCCGGTCAGCGGGCAACCCTGGGAGTTCAGTTGTAGGAGGATGATCAGCCCTTGGGAGAGGGTCATCAGGGACATCCCAGTCCTATGCTCAGTCCTCAGCCAGTGCCCTATCATCAGGGCACATTTATTAGCAGGGGGCTCGCTTTGGACCAGGTTCAGATAGCAGAAGGTTCCATCATTTGGGTCTTTCAAGTGGGAGGTTCCAGCAACAGCAGAGGGCCCCATGCCCTAAGTGTGGGAGGTCTCATTCTGAGCCATGTTACTTGGATATACCGGTGTGCTATAGATGCGGAGAGAGAGGCCATATCCATCGAGACTACCGTGTACCGAGTCAGGGAAAGGGTAGGGGTACTGCTTAGCCATCTAGCTCTTCAGCCGCTATATCTTCAGCATGCCCTCCAGCTCCAGCAGGGTGCGATACAGCTAGGGGTGGAGCACGGGGTTGAGGAGGACCCAGTCGGTTATATGCTTTGAGTGGTCGCTAGAGTGCGGAGGCTTCCCTAGATGTTATCACAGGTATTCTGACTATTCAATCACATGATGTTTATTCTCTTATTGATCCCGGGTCTTCTTTGTCACATATTACTCCATTTATTTCTTAAAGTTTTGGGATAGAACCCGAACAGCTTCACGAATTGTTCTCTGTGTCATCTCCGATTGGTGATTATATTACGGCTATGCGAGTCTATAGGAATTGTGTTGTCACGGTGCGTGGTCGGGATACCACGACCGATCTTATTGAGTTAGAAATGGTAGATTTTGATATAATTATGGGGATGGATTGGCTCTATTCGTGCTATTGCTAAACTCGACTGCCGAACCTGAATTATGAGGCTCGAGTTTCCTAATGAATCAGTTATCGAGTGGGAGGGGAATAATGTTGTGCCAAGAGGTAGATTTATTTCCTACCTTAAAGCCTTAAAGATGATCAGAAAAGGGTGCATCTACCATTTGCTCCGGGTTACGGACACCACTTCAGAGGTGCCTGCTCCCGAATTTGTGCCTGTTGTGAATGAATTTCTTGAAGTATTTCTGGACGAGCTTCCTGGTATTCCACCAGATAGAGAGATTGATTTCGGGATTGATGTATTTTCAGATACGCAGCCAATATTTATTCCACCTTACCGAATGGCGCCAGCAGAATTGAGAGAGTTAAAATAACAATTGAAAGATCTATTAGAAAAAGGTTTCATTCGGCCTAGTGTGTCGCCTTGGGGCGCACCGGTTCTTTTTGTCAGAAAGAATGACGGATCACTTTGGATGTGTATTTATTATCGGCAGCTCAACAAGGTCACCATAAAAAACAAATACCCATTGCCTCGGATAGATGATTTGTTCGACCAGTTGCAAGGTGCTAGGTTCTTCTCAAAGATTGATTTGTGGTCCGGGTATCACCAGTTACAGATCAGGGAGCAGGATATCCCTAAGGCTGCCTTCAGGACTCTATATAGGCACTTTGAATTTCTGGTAATGTCTTTTGGGCTAACCAACACCCCAGCAGCTTTTATGGATCTTATGAATTGGGTTTTCAACCGTTTCTTGACTCCTTTGTGATTGTCTTCATTGACGATATCCTTGTTTATTCGCAAAGTCAGGAATATCATGCTACTCACCTTAGGGCAGTTCTGCAGACTCTTCATCAGCACCAGTTGAATGCAAAGTTTTCAAAATGTGAGTTTTGGCTAGAATCAGTCACCTTTTTGGGCCATGTTATTTCCAGATAAGGGATTCAGGTTGATCCCCAAAAGATTGTAGCGGTAAAGGATTGGCCTAGGCCAACGACCCCGACAGAGATTTGCAGTTTCTTAGGTTTGGCTGGATGTTATCGGAGGTTCGTGCAAGAATTCTCTACCCTTGGCTCCCCATTGACTAAGCTGACGCAGAAGGCAGTTAAGTTCCAGTGGTCTGATGCTTGTGAAAAGAGTTTTCAGGAATTGAAATTGAGATTGACTACGGCGCCGGTGTTGACCTTGCCAGAGGGTACAGAGGGATTTGTGGTTTATTGTGATGCTTCAAGGTTTGGTTTGGGGTGTGTGTTGATGCAGTGCGGGAAGGTTATAGCGTATTCTTCTAGGAAACTCAAGAATCACAAGAAGAATTATTCGACGCATGATTTGGAGCCCCGGGGCTTGTGTTTTCATTAAAGATCTGGCGACATTATCTTTATGGGTTCCATGTAGACGTGTTCAATGACCACACGAGTCTTCAATATTTATTCAAACAAAAGGAGTTGAACTTGAGGCAGCGGAGGTGGTTAGAATTGCTCAAGGGTTATGATATGAATATTTAGTACCATCCAGGAATGACGAATGTGGTAGCGGACGCTCTTAGTCGGATATCCATTGGTAGCTTGGCTCATTTGGAAGAAGTTCAGAGGCCTTTGGCTCGGGAGGTTTATCAATTGGCTAGTCTGGGGGTCTGTCTTTCGACCTAAGACAAAGGGGATGTCGTGGTGCGTAATGGAGCAGGATCTTCACTTGTAACGCAAATCAAGGAAAAGAAATTCAGAGATCCAGCATTGGTACAGTTGAGAGAGGCAAGTCTGAATCATAAGACTACATCATTTTCACTCGGCAATGATGACGGTGTTTTGCAGTGCCAAGGGAGACTATGTGTTCCGGGCGTGGATGATCTTCGGGAAAGGGTAATGGCAGAGGCTCACAATTCTAGGTATTCAGTGCACCCAGGTTCTACGAAGATGTATCATGATCTCAAAGAGATTTATTGGTGGAATGGTATGAAAAGGGGTGTGGCGGATATGTGGCTAGATGTCCGAATTGTCAGCAAGTGAAGGCCGAGCATTAGAGGCCCGGTGGGTTGGCATAGCTCATGGAAATACCAATATGGAAATGGGAAATTATCAATATGGACTTTGTGGTGGGGTTACCTCGCACTCCACGAAGGTTCGACTCAGTTTGGGTAATAGTGGATCGGTTCACGAAGTCGTTGCATTTTTTGCCATTCAAGTCCACTGATACTGCAGAACAGTACGCTCAGTTATATATCAATGAAATAGTCAGGCTCCATGGCACTCCAGTGTCTATTATCTCGGATCGAGGGGCCCAGTTCACAGCTAACTTTTGGAAGAAATTTTAGCAAGGTTTGGGTACGCAGGTGAATCTCAGCACATCATTCCACCCACAGGCTGATGGGCAGCCAGAGAGGACCATTAAGGCAATCTCCAACCCTAACCCCAATTTTTGTCCCCATAATGGGGATTTCCCCATTTTGGGGACAATTTACTCAAACCATTCCCCTATTTTTTCCCCAAAAAAGAATATTCTTTTTTATATTCTTCTCCCTCTTCTATATTATATTATTATCTTTCATTTCAATTTTTATTTTTTAAATTCTATTAAACAAATTCCATCTTTTATTTTCATGAATTTGTAATTTCCATTAAAATAATTTCATAAAACTTTAAATAATATAATTTTTACGCAGTTATTATAGATTAACTAATAATTCAATCAGAAAATAATCGGATGGTCGAGGCGATGAATAATGCAACCGAGGCAAAAAAAGAAGTTATGGTTGTTGAAAAAGAAAGACTAAGATTAAAAGAAATGAAAGAAGAAAATAATGTTTTAATGATGAATGTGGATTCTATTGCCGATCCGACTTGTCGGGAATTTATGCGACAAGAACAACAACGAATAATTTATAAAAGAAGTCAACAATATCAACACTCAAAACCACAACAATCTTTGACGTAATTCACTCAATACTACAATGATTTTGGTGTACCTGGAGACGACGTACCTCCCTACTAAGTTATTATGCTATTTATCGTAGTTTAAATTTTTATGTATTTTAATTTAATGTATTTTCAAAATTCATGTATTTCCATTTTTAATGTATTTTCATTTAATGTATTTTCAATTTTAGCAACATCCAATATTTCATATTAGCATCATTTATTTATTGAGAAGATTATATATATTTTTTTTACAATTATAACTTATAATAAAATTAACTTATAATTTTACATAAAAACAATAAATGCACGAAAATTAATTTATCAAAATTATACGCCAAGTTAAGATGTAAATTAATATTATAAAGATATTACATAAACATAATTAGGTATATATAAAGAGATAAATTAAAATAAAATAATAATAAAATATAGGTGAATAGTAATGGGGGAGATGAATAGTGTAACCCCATATTTGAGGGAACACTATTCATCCCCCATTATGGGGGCAAAAATGGGGTGGGTTGGAGCCAAATTTTCCCCCCATTATGGAGAAATGGGGGTGCGTTGGAGATGGCCTAAGACGCTTGAAGATATGTTACAGGCTTGTGCATTAGATTTCAAGGGTAGCTGGGATGATCACTTGCCGCTTATAGAATTTTCTTATAATAACAGCTTCCATGCTAGTATTCAGATGGCCCAATTTGAGGCATTGTACGAAAGGAGGTGTAGGTCTCCGATTGGATGGTTCGAGGTTGGCAAGGTGGAACTGCTGGGACCGGATCTTGTGCACCAAGCTATGGAAAACATTAAAGTCATTCAGGAAAGGATGAAGACTACTCAGAGTCGTCATAAATCCTATGCGGACGTTCGTCGAAGAGATATGGAGTTTCAAGTAGATGATTGGGTATTGTTGAAGGTGTCTCCCATGAATGGAGTAATGCAGTTTGGGAAGAAAGGGAAATTGAGCCCTAGGTATGTCGGGCCGTATCGGATCGCTCAAAGGATTGGATGGGTGGCTTATAGGCTGGAATTGCCCCCTGAGATGTCATTAGTGCACCCGGTGTTTCATGTGTCCATGTTGAAGAAGGTGGTTGGGGATCCATTTGCCATTGTGCTGGTGAGACGGTTGAAATTTATGAAGGACTGTCATATGAAGAGGTTCCAGTTGCTATTCTTGGTAGGCAAGTCCGTAGATTGAGGAACAAAGAGATTGCTTCTGTTAAAGTGTTATGGTGAAGTCAACAAGTAGAAGAAGCCACATGGGAAGCGGAAAATGAAATGAAAGAGAAATATCCCCATTTGTTTGAATAATTTCGGTAATGGTTTGAAAATTTTCATTCCTAAGCAATTATATATTGTGTCAAATTCTGTGCAAAAGCATCCCATTCCCCCCACCCCCAGTTGCCCTACTATTGTAACTTCTCAAGTTATTCCATATTTGTGTATGTTCTAATTATTTGGGTAATGAGCAACTCCTTGAAGTAAGGTAAATTATGTTCAATTCATGTGATAGTTAAATGATATGCAAGTTTGTGGAGTTAACCTAACTATGTGAGGCTTGTGGAAGTAATTGAATTATATGTAGCTTGTTGAAATGACCAGATTATGTGCAAGTGGATAGAGTAACTAAAATGTGTGAAATTGGTTAAAATATGTTTCGGGGGCTCTCTGACAGGTAGATAGGCCTAATTACAAAGCAAACTCTGGCGAAATTTTCAGGAAATATCGGAGTTAGTAAAACTTTGGGGGTTGGCTTATTTTGTGTTTTTCCTACTCTAGTGATTCCCCGATCCTCATTTGAGGACGAATGATTTTAAGTGGGGAAGAATGTAAAGACCCGTAAAATTTCATGGCTAAAAATAATTCCCAAATAGGTCCCCCTGTTATTATAACTGTAGAAATTCATAAAACGGACCTTTTTGAGTAAAAATTACCCCGGGACTTAAAAAATATAATTTTCCAGATTTGCGCAGGTCTGCGATCCACTATGTGATGGCAGATCAGGTATGCGAACCGCATAGTGGTCGCATACTTGGACAGTTTGCTTTCCATTTTGAGGACATCTATGCGGCCTAGAATGTGATCACATTTAACGAATGCGGGCCGCATAGTTGTCGCATTCTTGCACCTTGATTTTTCGTAGGGAGTTATGCGACGCACTATGAGATTGCATAACAGGTATGCGGACCGCATAGTGGTCGCATACCTGGGCAATTTACTTTTCTTTTTGGCCCATTTGAGGGCCAATTATGCGATAGGAATGCGGACCGCATAGCATGAATGCGATCGCATTCCTGACCGCATTTCTGTTTCGAGACTGTTAAAATTATAATTTTATACCCGACCCCCAGTTCATTAAAACACTTACCCCTTTCATTTTAAGCCTATTTTCTGATAAATTAGAGAGAGGAGAGAGTGGGTTATAGAGAGATAGAGTTCCAACTTCATCAACTTTGTTCCTCCATCACTACTCAGACCTGGAATTGATCAAGTAGGACACCATTTTCTTCACTACAAGAGGTAAGCTTTCACCCCATCAACCTTAATTTCCATATTTTTGTTAAAATGAAACATGGTTAGGTGAGTTCATGAAGATAAGGGTAGGAATCTTGCATGCATGTAAAAAACTAGTCATAATCTAGTAAAAGGAAATGTGTTAAAGTAATCCTTCACTAAAAAGAGGCCATTTAATCTAAAGGAACACCTAGTGTTTGATAGAATACTCAAGTGAGTTCAAGACATGATCATTATTCCTAATTGTAAGTTCAATTTTGACACATTGTGAACTAGATTGAAGGTTCTAGAAGGTCTGCTGAATTGTGGTAGAAAATTAAAGGAGAAATTCTAATTCAACGTATGTATGGCTAACTTTAATAGTCGTAGAGTCACCTTGTTAGTGTCCAAGCACACGGTATGAAATTCTTGCTTGAGCATATGTGAATTGATTGTCCTGCTGTGTCGAGGTGTAAGATTTCAATCTCTGATTTTCTTAGTCGATTACCATGCTAATTGCGATTGTGAAGGGTGGTTCTTTGTGCTTATCCTATCATGTGTAAGGTTCGTTAAATATTCGAATATGTCAATACGACAGTATGTGCTACTAAATGAAAGAATGTTAACGTACTCTAATGTCGGAAGCTATCTAATTGTTAAGGGCCGAGTGTGGCAAATGATGAAAAGAAACAGTGGATTGATTTAATTGAGTTAAATAATGATGGAAACACAATTTGTGAATTTCTGTTTGGTAAGGATTATTGTGCCTTGACTTCATATAGTTGTTGGTTGATATGAACTTATGTTCTTGACGAGGAAGATCCCTGTGATATAATTGTTGGTTATTGTTGCTATGAAATGTGAAAGTACGGTGGGATCGGGTTGCGCGCCGCAACACGAAGTAATAAGGGTGGAGAGGTAATAAGGGTGAAATGTGAATGTACGGTGGGATCGGGTTGCGCGCCGCAACACGAAGTAATAAGGGTGGAGAGGTAATAAGGGTGAAATGTAATGTACGTTAGGATCGGGTTGCGCGCTGCAACACGAAGTAATAAGGGTGAAATGTAATGTACGTTAGGATCGGGTTGCGCGCTGCAACACGAAGTAATAAGGGTGAAATGTGAATGTACGGTGGGATCGGGTTTCACGCCGCAACAGATGGATAATTGAAATGAGTAACTATGGAATCTTCATTTGTAACTTTCTGTATATTTGTGTGGTACTTGTGTGGTTACCCTGACTGTCTTCCAATTGTGTATTGTTCAATTCTACTTGGAATAAACTTTGTTCATACATACTAGTACTATTCAACGGTACTAACGCCCCTTTTGCCGGGGGCGCTACATCTTTTATATGGATGTAGGTGGTTCCACAATAGGTAGCTCAGACCACCGATAGTGGTGTTTCCCCTTCATACCTTCAGCAGATTCGGTGAGCCCCACTTCCTCTTGGGACCGTGTGTTGTCTATATCATCTCTTTTGTATATGTTATGTCTTTTAAGTTATAGTCGGGGCCTTATTGCCGGCAAGTATTGTGTAAATCCCTTAGTACTCTTAGAGGCTCCGTAGATATGATGTGGGTTGTACATATATATGTATTTTGGACAGTAATTGTGTCTACTAGTAATCATGGTCCGAATCGGAATTATTATATGTTTTGTGATTATCAAATGTTGAAATGATAAATGATGAAATGAACTCAAGTAGTAGATTCATGCTTAAACTCTAACTTTCTAATTCATGTGGAATAATGTATATTATAAACAAGGGGTGATGTGTTGGGTAGGAAAGGCAATCTAGGTCCGCTTGACCGGGATCATCCGGTTAGGCACCGGTCTCGTCCCTCGATTTTGGGGCGTGACAATTTTCTACTGGTGTGAGGTGCATGTGATGTATATTTATTTTGCTTCTAAATGGGATCAAATGGAATGTTCTTGGCTAGTTGGGTATGTAGTTGCTTGTGGCTCGGAAGGGATCATGAATTTCTCATATTTATCATAGGATGGCATGGCGTATGCTGTATGTTGTGTAGGGTTGAGATTTGCATATGTGAGGTCACGGTTCAGTTTTGGGAGGAAGGTCAAAAAATAAAATTCGTAGGCAGCATTGGCAGTTTCAGATGACTAGGTAGATGATATCACTATTGGGTGGCTTGGTGAGGGTATATTTGGGACGATATTGATGATGATCGGCCTAGAAACTTTGTAGTATTTCCTGACGGAGAAGGGGGAGTTCCATGAATGACTGGTCGGACGAATGGTTGAGAGATTCTACGTGTTTCTTTTGTCATCGACAGTATATGAAAGTGTTAGAGCGAGGCATTGCTTGATAAGAAGTTATGTACCGGTATCGGGTTGTTTTGAGCAGCGATTGTGATTAGGAGTTATTGCTATGAGTGTTAGACTCATGCGGTATATTATGTGATTTCATCTTGGGTTACGGATATGGCTTGATACAGCGTGTTCAGACTTATTCAGTTTATAGTTGTGGAATTTTGATCTTGTAATTATTTCAGAAGTGGAAATTTGGTTCTGAGGATTATGGGTCAGGTTGGATTTTGGAATTTCAACTGCGTTATGCTACTGAACCTATGTGGGATAGGGTGACGTGGGATCACCCTCGGTATGTGCATGGTAGGTTACACGGCAATTTTAGAGGTTTTTGGAACAACTCTGGGCAGATTCGAGGACGAACGCATGTTTAAGTGGGGGAGAATGTAACGACCCGATCGGTCGTTCTGAGAGTTTAGCCCCGTTTACCTATTTCTTCTTTATTATGTGTTTCTCATCTCCTGTAATTGTGGAGAGGAATGAGACACTTAGTCTCTTAAGTTGGTGATTTAGTTTGAATAGTCAATCGGAAGTTGACTTATAGGAAAATGATCTCAGAATGTGGTTTTGTTGATCGGATAGCTTCATTAGGTGATTTGGGACTTAGGAGTGTGGTCGGAATGTCATTCGGATGTCCGGAGTAGATTTAGGCTTGAATTGGCGAAATTGGATTTTTGGCAATTCCTGGTCGGTAGTGGAAAATTAGCTATCCGGGTGTCGGAATGGAATTCCGGAAGTTGGGATAGGTTCGTACTGTCATTTGGAATATGTTTGCAAAATTTCAGGTTATTCGGACGTGGTTTGAGTGGTTTCGGCATCGTTGGCGAATTTCAGAAGTTTAGAGATCCTTAGGCTTGAATTATGGATCTATTTGGTGTTTTGATGTTGTTTTGTATGTTCTGAGGGTTCGACTAAGTTCGGGTGATCATTTATGACTTGTGGGTATCATTGGTTGAGGTCCCGAGGGCCTCGGGGTGAGTTCGGATGGTTGTCGGATTGATTTTTGGCACTTAAGGAATGCTTGTGTTGCTGTTCTGTGATTTTTGCATATGCGGATAGGTGGCCGCAGGTGCGGATTAGTCATCGCAGGTGTGGCGTTTGGGCTAGTTGAGGTGCATCACAGATGCGGAGATGTTACCGCAACTGTGATCCCGCAGGTACGTCTGCTTGGACGCAGGTGCGGAAATAGGGAAATTAATGGGCGTCGTAGATGCGCACCTGGGACCGCAGGTGCGATTTAGAGGCCGTAGATGCGGCAATCGCTTGGCAGGTCATATAAATAGATGCCTTTGTGAGTTTTCGGCTTATTTCATCATATTTTTCATACGAGCTGAGGCTTTTGGGAGCAAATAGAAGGGGGATTTCAAGGAATTTACGTGGAGGTAAGTTTCTTGGACCAAAAACTCATTTCTATGGTGATATGTGACGTATTAAACATAAAATTTATGGAAGTTAATGGTATAAATTGGAGGTTTAGGGCTTGGAAATTTGAGACTTAAAATTGAGGAATTGAGGATTCATTTGTGGTTGGATTTTGTGGCATTTTATATGTATAGACTCAAGAGAGGATGAGGATTCTTGAGATGTGATTTTTATAGAATTCCGAGTGGGCCCATGGGTCAGGTTTTGCCAATTTCGGTTTTTTTTGTATATATTGGTTATTTTCGAGTGGGCTTTGTTCCCTTAGAGTATTTTGATGATATTAATCTATTTTTGAATAATTTCGGGGCGTGCTTGGGTCGAGTCGAGGGGCAAAGGCATCGCAGAGTAGGATTTCGTCCGGTTTAAGTTAAATAGTGATTGTAACTCTTGTCCTGAGGGTATGAAACCCCGGACCTCATATCATATCACTGTTTTGGAGTGACGCACATGCTAGATGCCGAGTGTATGGCGTACATGGTTGGGGGATTGTGACTTGGTCCGTCCCGTGGCAACTATTATGTTGCGTATTTGATTATGAATCATATGATATTTCATGTTTCCAAGATTATTACTATCTTTTTGGCTGAATGCCGTATTTGGGCCTCGTGCCAAGTGTTTAGACCCCTTGAGGGCTTTTTACTGCTATTCCTCACTATGTTGACTTATGATTTACACTCAGTCATATTATGTTTAATTGTTTTCGAAACTCAGTCTTATTTACACTATTTTGAGTATCAAAATGATATTTTTTGGTCGAGTACCCCGTTTTACTGATAGCCTGAGTGGTCTTTTGAGAGGTTTCTGACCGAGTGAGGCCGATGGCCTATATTGTGAGGATATTATGAGATCGGGCTGAGCGCCGCAACATGTTATACTGCTTATGATGACTGAGTAAGGCCGAGGGATTGATTTGTGAGGATATGATATGGGATCGGGATGCGCACCATATCATGTTATTCATAGGCTGAGTGCTAGAGTGATTGATGTAATGATTTGGCTTGTTATAGCACTTGGGCTGAAGGAGTCCCTCCGGAGTCTGTACACCCCCAGTGAGCGCAGGCACGTACTGAGTGCGAGTGCCGAGTGCCGAGTGATTTAGAGGCATGAGTGACCGCGAGGTTGCCCGAGGGGCTGATACCGAGTGATTCTGAGGCATGATGAGTGACTGATTCTGAGTGATAATATGCTCGAGGGGCGGTTTATGATACATGTTTTTGCCCGAGAGGCTATTTATAAACTCTATCATTTTTATACTAAATTATTTTGATTTCTATGGAAATTGTGGAAAGGTACATTTTCAAAAGAATTTTACCGAAATCGACTTTTAATTTTTTCAAATTATCGTATCTGTGATTTTGAAAGAAGAATTGTACTTACTGTGAATTGATGAATTGTTTTATGCGTTTCGTATTTCTCACATTATTTAATTTCACTACTACTGAGTTGGCGTACTCACATTATTCCCTGCACCTAGTGTGCAGATTCAGGTGCTAGGGCTGACTGAGAGTTGATTTACTATCCCAGAGACTCACGAGATTGCGAGGTAGCTGCACGGGTCCGCAACCCTGCCTTCTCCTTCTTATTTCTTTGGTACTTGCATACTCAGCCTTATATTGTATTAGAGATAGTGTATCGGACTTGTATTCTTTAGATGCTCATGAATGATGACTCCGGGTTTTGGGACAGAGTGGAAATGTTTATCTATCTTTAATTGTTTGAAATGTTAAAATGAAACTTTTATGACTATATCGGCAATATTGAATAAAAATGAAAAGGTTGCCTTATGTTTATGTATTGAGTTGGCTAGCCTAGTACCACGATAGACGCTATCACGGCAGAGGTGGTTTTGCGATCGTGACATCATGGCCCTTGAGAAATATTCAGATATGAGTTGGGGTATTTGAAGGTACTGTATGATTATTACGGAAATAAAAGATAGTGTCACTAGGAAGACAATAAAAATATCAAGCTTACAAGCAACCCTACAAGCAAAAGAGCGTGGAGGTAACTAACCACAGATAGTTATATGCGAGGAAGGACATCAAAAATTCTGCCAAGTATACAATGTAATAAGCTCACAGCTTTACAAAAGTCAGAAGGTCCTCCCTAAGTACTACAATGAAATACTAGCTGTGGAAATAAGGAAGAAGGCTGCAACCTAAGCACAATGACCTAAAAAGGAAGTGGTCTTGAAACAAAAGTCTTACAACAACATTGTATGCACTCCATGAGAAAGTGGCACCTACCGTGGCTAATGGACGGAAAGTAAAAATCAAAAGTAATACTCGAGATCATATGAAGCTGCACAAAAATTACGGCAAGTGTGGGAAGTAAGACAAGCTAAGTAGGCACGCAACAAGGAGGCAGAAAGACAAGGGAAAGTAATAGCTTACGTTTAAAAGAAGCTGAGAAGGAACGGAAGCAATTATTCGATCATTGATCCAGAGTTAGTTACATTATGAATTCACTTAAGATTTCGGAGTATTATCCATGTAGCATATATGTTGACAATCATACAACCATAGAAGACTCCGGTATAAATTAAAAGGAAAAAGTTGAGTCCATGTAATAAACTAAGAATTAAATTGTTAGATGATGGTATCATGGATATCCCATAGCGTCCATCAAAGGCTAAAGTAATAGCTAATACCATGAGCCACAGATCGAGTAATAGCTAATACCATGAGCCGCGGATCGAAAGATAGCTTAAGCCTACATAAAGGTTGATTAGAGGGAAGAAGAAACTAAAGAGTTACATCAACGAAGTAAATCAGGAGTCTAATTATCGAACCCAGAACTTATAGAAATCGTGATTGAGTATATTGCAAGATTACTCTTAGATATCATAGGTACAAGAGAGATAGTACATTAGCCATATCCTAAAAGGCTCTACGATAAAGTCCATTAGAAGAGTACCAGTCTCACAAGAAGTCAGTATGAAGCTCCCACTGGATTATGTATACACCAGAGGTGCAAGTATTATAATAAAGCCTCAAGTTATGGATGTGAATCATACCTGTGTTGAAGGGAGGTCCTGAAAGGAATAAAAGACACGATGCAAGCCTTTAAGGTAGTAAGGTAAAGCTAAACAACGTACGAAATACCCAAACGCAGAAGGTTGTTAATAGTCCATACTTTGGATAAAAGGTTTGAAGCGTGGGAATTTAGTATCCAGGAATGATAGCGGCATCTTCAGTAGCATATCTTCCAGCCTATGGTTTCTAGGTATTGAAAGGCCTAGTCAGGGGAGTAAAGAGGAGTTAGAGACAATGTGATATCTCCATTGATGTTTCAGAATAACACAGGAAATCTATGGTACAAGCAAGTTCAAGAAAGGTTGCGAGTAGTATACATGAATATGTGTAGGTCGCAAGCTAAAGTATGGTAAAAAGACAAGCTTTTGGAAAGACAGGAGTAAGAATAAGAAAAGGAAAGTGAGAAGGTGACGAGAAACAGGTAAGTTCTCGGGATTAAGCCCGTGAAAACAAGAGAGCTATTGATTTCTAGAAGTTATAGAAAGCTCAATATAGCCTGAATGAAATTAAAGGAGTTACTCATCATAAGTAGCATTTAAAAGAGATGGAATTATGGCCTAATAGTAGAATAATGGTGTAATTGTGGTAGATAAAGGATGGCGTTTGGGCCTTCGATTGAGTAGTGACTGGAAGAGAATTTCATGAATTGTATAGGATTAAAATACCCATGTAAGGTGAGTCATATTGGGATGCTACAAAATACGATTATGGAAGTATAGTATTGCCCTTAGGTGGATCAATCGAATTACTCCAGATGTCCCTGATGAGACGTGAGCCCTAGCGGCAGTGTTACATAAGAGATCAAGTTATCAGTGGTAGATGATATATCAACATTAAGGTGAATCAATAGTGGATGGACAAAAGTCACAAAGTATGAGGTGAGATTAGGCTGTCATTCTTAAAATAAACAAGTAATGTGGAAGCATTAAAGGAACTAGATTTATACGTATAGGATAAGTAACCTGGAGTTCGGTAGCAGACCTCTGTAACGATAAATCGAATTAAGAATTATGGTATAGTATTACCAACCTAGATGCAGTAAAGTCATACGAATGGATAAGTGGATCTATTAAATAAGGTATGACACTATTCGTAATTTCGAAAAAGTGTCGAGCAAAGAACTTTAGTATACCTACAGATGCCCAGAGGAACATTTTATCAAGCTTTGTACATGTTTACAAAGTGAGGCCTAGAGATTGGTTAAAAGCTGGAACAAAAAGGAGAGGAGAGTCGTAGAGGCGCACTTACGAAGTCAGAGTCGTACATGCTACATGATAAAAGGTATCAATAGTTAAATGATTGGAAGGATTCCGACCACGAGTCGTAATATGGGAATGAGACTTAACGGGGGGACTGCTCTGGCCTTTGGACTTATTCACAAAACAGTTGCGTAGATAGCAAGGAGAGTACTAAAGTATTCGGAGGACATAAGTGATGAAAACGTTAAGTTCATCAGTCAACATTTGAGGACGAATGTTCCAAAGGGGGAATGATGTTACACCCCATATTTTCGTAGGTGAAAGTACGCCATAAATTGATGAAAGCTCGGAAATGAGATGCTACACTCCACATTTTCATATGTTAAAGTTTCATTGTAAGTTAATCCACGTAAGTTCGGGAGTGATATTATTTTGAGATTAGAAGCGTTATGCTATTTCAAACAATAAATGAGTAAATTTGTAAAGGTGAAAGAGTAAGCAAATCAAAGAAAATGAATTTCGTCAAAGTTTGACATTTTTGGATAAATTACGGTCCGAGCCATAATACCTAGTATTTATGGACTAGTGTCATACAAGGTACCATATGACCATGATAGTAGGATACGTTAAGTGTATTAAAAGTGAATAGTATTTTAAGTAATTTGAGATAATTTTTAATTATATGGATAATTGGTTAAATATTAGATTAGTGGAAAATTAATTAGTTGATTAAGGATTTGGTTGGTGGTTAAATAAGGTCTTTGGATAATGACCAAAGAATCTAACCTGGCAGCAAGCTGTTGTCAAAATTATGACTCATATTATGATATTTAAAGGTGGCACACTTGAAAAGGGTTAGGTGACACTAAGCTTTGAATGTGGGTCCCACCTAAAATTTTAAAATGTAATATTCCTAGTCAAATTCCTTTTCTAATCTATTAAGAAAGAGCTTTATCCAAGCTTTTCCTTGTATAGGAACGTTGCTGTCCATCACTTAAGGAAAAGTTTCATCCTAGCTTTTCCTAGCATAGAAATGTTATTGTTCATCACTTACGGAAAAGCTTCATCCAAGATTTTCGTTGCATAGAAATGTGATTGCTTCGAGCTTTTCATACGACTTGTTCCGTGTTGTTGCAATTGACGTGTGTTAAGGGGATTGTCAAGAGAATCGGCTCAGCTATGTTAAGGATAAGCCCTTCCTTCATTTTGGCATCATTTCGCAATTACACGAGTTTGATAACGAGGCATAAAGAAAAATTCATATCCCAAAATTTATGTATATTTTTCCTAGTCTTGTAAGTACAGTATTCAACTGAGTATTTCCTTATTCCAGTCAAGAGAGCAGAGAGTCTATATATACAGTATTACAGTATTTTCATTACCATCGAGCTATAATCGATGGGTAGGCTCCTATTGGGCAACCTCGGGTCAGATAGTAAGTTATATACCGAGCCTATTATGGTCGAGCACCTATGAGCGAGCCCAGTTGGTCGAGATACAGAGCCAAGTATGGCCTAGAGCCTATGAGCGAGCCTACTACGTGTAACGAACCGATCGGTCATTCCGATAGTTTAGTCCCGTTTCCTCTATTCTGCTTTATTATGTGTTACTCAGCTTCTTTATGTTGTGTTGGGACAGTTGGCTCGAGTTCGGAGTCATTGTGGAGAGGAATGAGACACTTAGCCTCTTAAGTTGGTGATTTAGTTGGATAAGACAACCGGAAGTTGACTTATAGGAAAATGATCTCGGAATGTGGTTTTGTGGCTCAAATAGCTTCATTAGGTGATTTGGGACTTAGGAGTGTGTTCGGAATGTCATTCGCAGGTCCGGAGTAGATTTAGGCTTGAATTGGCAAAATTGGATTGTTGGCAATTCCCGGTCGGTAGTGGAAAATTAGCTATCGGGGTCGGAATAGAATTCCAGAAGTTGAAATAGGTTCGTACTGTAATTTGGGATGTGTGTGAAACATTTCAGGTTATTCAGATGTGGTTTGAGTGGTTTCGGCATCGTTGGTGAATTTTGAAAGTTTAGAGATCCTTAGGCTTGAATTATGGATCTATTTTGTGTTTTGATGTTGTTTTGGGTTTTTCGAGGGTTCGACTAAGTTTGGGTGATCATTTATGACTTGTCAGTACCATTAGTTGAGGTCCTGAGGGCCTCGAGGTGAGTTCGGATGGTTGTCAGATTGATTTTTGACACTTAAGAAGAATGTCGGTGTTGCTATTTTGTGATTTTCACATATGCGGATAGGTGGCCACAGGTGCGGTCACCGTAGGTGCGGATTAGTTATCGCAGGTGCGGCATTTGGGCTAGCTGAGGTGCATCGTAGATGCGGAGATGTTACCGCACTTGCGAGCCTGCAAGTGTGGTTGTTTGGACGCAGGTGCGGAATGAGGGAAATTAATGAGCGCAGCATATGTGCACCTGGGACCGTAGGTGCAGGTCCGCATGTGCGATATAGAGGCCGCAGATCCGGCAATCGCTGGGCAAGTCATATAAATAGATGCCTTTGTGAGTTTTTGGCTTATTTTATCATATTATCCATACGGGCTGAGGCTTTTTGGAGCAAATTGAAGGGGGATTTCAAGGGATTTCCGTAGATGTAAGTTTCTTTGACCAAAAACTCATTTCTATGGTGATATGTGACTGATTAAACATGAAATTTATGGAAGTTAATGGTATAAATTTGGGGTTTAGGGCTTGATAATTTGAGACTTAAAATTGAGGAATTTAGGGGTCATTTGTGGTTGGATTTTGATGCATTTTATATGTATAGACTCAGCAGAGGATGAGGATTCTTGAGATGTGATTTTTATAGAATTCCGAGACGTGGCTCCGAGTGTCGGGTTTGGCCAATTTCGAGAGTTTTGGTATATATTGGTTATTTTCGAGTGGGCATTGTTCCCTTACAGTATTTTGATGATATGAATCTGTTTTGGAATAGATTCGGGGCGTGCTGAGGCCGAGTCGAGGGGCAAAGCCATCGCAGAGTAGATTTTCATCCGGTTTAAGGTAAGTAATGACTGTAACTCTTGTCCTAAGGGTATGAAACCCTAGACTTCATATCATATCACTATTTTGGAGTGACACATATGCTAGATGGTGAGTGTGTGGCATACACTGTTGGGGGATTGTGACTTGGTCCATCTCGTGGCAACTATTAAGTTGCGTATTTGATTATGAATCATATGATATTTCATGTGTCAAAGATTATTACTATGTTTTGGGCGGAATGCCGTATTTGGGCCTCCTGCCAAGTGTTTGGACCCCTTGGGGGATTTTTACTGCTATTCCTCAGTATGTTGACTTGTGATTTACACTCAGTCATATTATGTTTAATTGATTTCGAAACTCTATCTTATTTACACTATTTTGAGTATCAAAATGATTATTTTGGGTTTAGTACCCCGTTTTACTGATAGCCCGAGTGGCTTTTTGAGATGTTTCTTACTGAGTGAGGTCGAGGGCCTATGTTGTGATGATATTATGGGATCAGGCTGCACCCCGCAACATGTTATACTGTTTATGAAGACTGAGTGAGGCCGAGGGCCTGATTTGTGAGGATATGATATGGGATCGGGGCTGTGCGGCGCAGCATGTTATTAATAGGCCGAGTGCCAGAGTGATTGATGCCATGATTTGGCTTGTTATAGAGCTTGGGCTGAAGGAGCCCTTCCGGAGCCTATACTCCCCTAGTGAGCGCAGGTACGTACTAAGTGCAAGTGTCGTGTGCCGAGTGACGAGTGATTGGGAGGCATGAGTGAATGTGAGGTTTCCCGAGGGCCTGATACAAAGTGATTGTGAGGAATGTTGAATGACTAATTCTGAGTGATGATATGCTCGAGGGGCAGTTTATGATACATGTTTTTGCCCGAGAGGCTATTTATGAACTCTATCATTCTTATACTGAATTATTTTGATTTCTATGGAAATTGTGGAAAGGTACATTTTCAAAGGAATTTTACTGAATCGACTTTCAAGCGTTTCAAATTATCGTATCTGTGATTTTGAAAGAAGAATTGTACTTACTGTGAATTGAGGACTTGTTTGATGCATTTTGTAGTTCTCAAACATTATTTACTTTCATTACTACTGAGTTAGCATACTCACATTACTCCCTGCATCTTGTGTGCAGATTCAGGTTCTAGGGCTGACTGAGAGTTGATTTACTATCCCAGCGACTCACGAGATTGCGAAGTAGCTGCACGCATCTGCAACCCTTCTTTCTCCTTCTTACTTATTTGGTACTTGCATACTCAGTCTTATATTGTATTAGAGATAGTGTATCAGACTTGTATTCTTTAGATGCTCATGACTGATGACTCCGGGTTTTGGGACAGAGTGGAAATGTTTATCTATCTTTATTTGTTTGAAATGTTAAATGAAAATTTTATGACAATATCAGAAATATTGAATAAAAATGAAAAGGTCTCCATATGTTTAAGTATTGAGTTGGCTGGCCTAGTACCACGATAGGTGCCATCACGACCGGAGTGGTTTTGGAGTCGTGAAAAGTTGGTATCAGAGCTTCGGCTACATAGGACTCACCAGTCATGAGCAGGTTTAGTAGAGTCTTGCTGATCAATTCACTTTGAGTACAGGGAAGTCTACTGGTAGGAATTCCTCAGGGCGTATTACGATTTTTCACCGAGGGGGTGGATCGAAGCGATTGCAGGGATAACGTCCAATCTTGTTTCTGGATTGAGTAGAAAAGGGATATATGAAGTTCGTTCTCTTCCTCTGTGCATCTCTGTGATGGGTAAATCTCCATAAAAAAGGGACCACTTTCGTGTAGTTTGTGATTGGATGTAACTGTTAAGATTTTCTCTAGAATAAATCTTTCTCTTAATAGATGTACGGAGACGTCTACACTTATCTTTGAGAGACTACAGAACCGTTAGGAAAAATCTCACATCCTTGAATTCTATCATGCGAATCCATCTATTCAGCTAAAAGCGTAACTCTTTAAATTCGTCTCAAGTATTCTAATGCGCACATGAGCGCTCGGTATCAGCTGTGTAACGACGACTTGTGATTTCCATGAGTGAGGTGTGAGAGGTGATTTTAGCATGTTGATAATAGGCCAGTCTAGAGGACTTGAGGCCCGGTTTTTTTTATGACTTGAGTGCTGAGATTTAGATTTTGTGAGCACATGCATTTGGGACTTATATGTCCTTTTGTGTCCTTATTGATGGGAATTTGTGGCTCGGTTGCTATGTGGTGAGTTTGATTCGATGGTGAGAGGGGTTCATATTATTTGATTGTGACAAAAAGGATTGGCTGAATATGTAGCAGAAACTAGTGAGTGTTTGACTTATGTATTGAGACGGCATATGGCCTCGAGTTGCGAGTGTATTAGAAGACCTCTCATGTAGGTTAGTTGTGGAGGGAAGTGGATCTCCCCGTTGTGTGATAAGTGTTTAGTGATGTCTTTTGGGCTGATCAATGCCCTAGTAGCATTCATTTATTTTGTTAACGGTGTATTCCAGTAGTAATTGTACTCCTTTGTAATTGTATCCATTGATGGAATCCTGGCATACCCACGTAGCCAGGAGGAGCATACTCAGCATTTGAGGATGATGTTATAGAGATTGATGGAGGAGAAGCTTTATGCAAAGTTCTCCAAGTGTGAATTCTTGGCTCAGTTGAGTAGCATTCTTGGGGCACGTGGTGTCCAGCGAGGGTATTCAGGTGGTCAGACGAGCGTGGAAAGAGCTCCCAGAAGCTCATGATTGCTTTGACCAGTTCTTCACTGTTAGTTCTGTCATCAGTTTTAGGTTCTTATACCGCGTATCTTGATGCCTCGAGGATAGGCATTGATTGTCTTTAAATGTAGGAGGGTATAGTGATTGCGTGATAGCTATGATTTTTGGAAGGGTATAGAGATGATATCAATTTGAGGCTATGCTGGCGGGGTTATCTCCCATGGAGTGTCCTGAGGTTGTGTGATCCTTAGGTGGTTTTATAGCAAGTACTACTTTACCAGTAAATCTTATATGTTGTAAGTTGAGTATGGATCGCTTGTGGAGGTTGGCACAGCTATTGAAATGGTGAATATGAGGTTGTAGATGATTTGGGATGTTAAATGGTTTGAGTTATATATGAGCTTATGAAGGATTTAGCTGAATCTCAGTGTGGTATGGTGGCGGGGTTAGCGTATGGTCATTATGAGTTACTATTTGTTTTGATCTATGGCTTTGAGCCAAGTGGGGGAGTCTGCTAGTGATAAGGTGGTTGCACGATTATGTGATATGTTGGATTCGGTTCGAGGTATACTGGCAAATCACTTATGGCCTGCAGCAGTTGAGATCGATGATGACTTGAGTAAAGGAAATTTTGGATAGGGGTTGTGTTATTCTTTATGGGTGTATAAATCATGGAACACCTTGAGTTTTTAATGGTGAAGAATGTACTGTCCATGGGACAGGAATTTATTTGGTTGCATTAATGTGGGGTTACTTCCTGGGGTGTTGGAGTGCTAATGGAGCACCGGTCGTTCAATCAGTCTAATTGAGGGTTGAGTAGATTGGATGACTCCCAAGAACGGTTCTAATGGATTCAGGACCTATAGGTCAATTGGGAATCTTCAAGGTGTGCATTTGGCTAGAACTGAGATTTACATTGGAGGGTGTCAAGACTTGTGGCATTTCTACATTATCATGGATTCTACATATCAGTATCAGAAAAGTGAAGGTAATGGCTTTATATTCGCATGAAGTGTCTTCAGGGTAACTATTTTGAATGTGGTACTTTTGGGGACATTTGAGAGAGTATTTAGCGGCTTACGATCCTTAGACGGTATAGTCTTATGCTTGGCTCTCGCGTGGTGTGTCTAGGTTGAGAATTGCAGTATTATGTCAATGAGAAGTATCAATGAGAAGGTAAGTCAGAAGGAACTTGGATAAATAGGACAACTTTGTAGTAGTTCAGATCGTCATGGTAAGAGATGTGATTAGTTCTTTGGGTGTTTATGAGGAAATGAGTTTTTACAGGTGTTTCTTAGCAATACCCTTCGGTTTTGGTGACCTACATAGCTTGGTTGAGTTAGAAAGATTCAGTCCGATGGTTTGGTGTTGTACAAATGGGATTCGGATAGTTTCTGTTGGTTTCTACCACGGTTAGAGATGTATATTTTCTACTGGCGTAAGGTGCAGGTGATGTGTAGTGATTTTTCTTTTAAATGGGATCAAATGGAAAGTTCTTGGCTAGTTGGGTATGTAGTTACTTGTGGCTAGGAAGGGATCATGAAGTTCTCATATTTATCATAGGATGGCATGGCATATGATGTATGTTGTGTAGGGTTGAGATTTTCATATCTGAGGTCACGGTTCAGTTCTGGGAGGAAGGTAAAACAAAAAAATTCTTAGGCAGCATTGGCAGTTTCAGATGACTAAGTAGATGATATCACTATTGGGTGGCTTGATGAGGGTATACATTTCAGAAAAGGGCAATGTGTTCAGTTAAGGGTGCTTTATTTGTATTGCGACGCTCTCTTGTTGGATCGACTTCTGATATTCAAGGTTTCTTTGTGGCACGGAAGAATTATAGGGGTATCCCCCGTGGAATGATTGAGTATTAGATGTGTTATATATTCGACCGGTGGAGATGGGATTAGATATGGTGATTCGTGCGCTTCATTGACTTCGACACTGAGAGTTCTCATAAACACATTATTTTATGGTTGTGGACCGTGAGGATGCAAGCAAAGCTAGTCAGATGGTTGTAAATGCCATGATTCAGTCATTGTGAACCTTCTAAGAGTTATTTATCTGTTGTGGGTGACCAGAGTTGATATAAGGTTATTGGTAGGCCAGTATGAGTGTGTGTTCTACACCGGGTCGTAATTGTTAACTCCGAATTGCTATTTTTGAGGGATGTACCATTCGATTATCATTGAGTTTATTCATATTCTGGAGTGATCTATGGGTTACCCTTCGGTGTTGCGAGGAGTGGTGATTGTGGTTATATGCACATATTGTGCAGATTTATTTGGGATTTATAGCAGGATTTGAGTAAGATAAGTAATTGGGTATTGCATATTAAGACGTATTGGTTATGTTCTTTCGGGTTCGTGTGGCATGGTATCGTCCGATTCCCCGTGGTTATGGCAACGCACTTTGAGTACTTGATGACAAATTACACATGGTTATTGATTTTTGAGCATGGTGGCTGGAAGTATTTCATATGACCCAGCGTTTGGATGGTATCACGCATTGTAGCGGAGTTATGTAGAGGTATGATCCTCGGTGTCATATTCATGTGTTTTGGCTTTACGATGTGTGTCAGGCTCGTAGCATCGTGTTGTGTTGGTACTTGTTGAGCTGGTGGGATAGTCCTCTCATGTGAATCTTTTCTATGATTGAGTACGTTGAGATGTTGTTGTGGGGTGCATGAGTTGCACAGGTTATGGCTCTAGATGGTATTGATGCGTCATATTGCTAGAGTGATTGTGATAGATGAAATGAGGTCGTTAGACCTAGAATGGGTAATTCTGGATCTGGTTGCGGTATATTTGGGAGGATATTGATGTTGATCGGCTTAGAAACTTTGCAGTATTTCCTGACGGAGAAGGGGGAGTTCCATGACTGACTGAAGGGACGAATGGTTGCTAGATTTTACGTGTTTCTTTCGTCATCGGCAGTATATGAAAGTGTTAGAGCAAGGAATTTCTTGATAAGAGGTTATGTAGCGGTATCGGGTTGTTTTGAGTAGCGTTTGTGATTAGGAGTTATCACTATGAGTGTTTGAATCATGCGGTATATTATGTGATTGCATATTGGGTTACGGATATGGCTTGACACAACGTGTTCAGACTTTTCAGTTTATAGTTGTGAAATTTTGATCTTGTAATTATTTCAGAAGTGTAAATTTGGTTGTAAGGTTTATGGGTTAGGTTGGATTTTGGAATTTCAACTGTGTTGTGCTACTGAACCTATGTGGGATAGGGTGACGTGGGATCACCTACGGGTATGTGCATGGTAGGTTACACGGAAATTTTAGTGGTTTTTGGAAAAACTCTGGGCACGTTCGAGGATGAACGTATGTTTAAGTGGGGGTGAATGTAACGATCCGATCGGTCGTTCCGAGAGTTTAGCCCCGTTTCCCCTATTTCTGCTTTATTATCTGTTTCTCAGCTCATTTATGTTGTGTTGGGACGGTTGGCTCGAGTTTGGAGTGATTGTGGAGAGGAATGAGACACTTAGTCTATTAAGTTGGTGATTTAGTTGTAAAAGCCAACCGAAGTTGACTTATAGGAAAATGATCTCGGAATGTGGTTTTGTGGCTCGGATAGACTCATTAGGTGATTTGGGACTTAGGAGTGTGTTTGGAATGTCATTCACAGGTCCGGAGTAGATTTAGGCTTGAATTGACGAAATTGAATTTTTGGAAATTCCTGGTCGGCAGTGGAAAATTAGCTATCAAGGTCAGAATGGAATTTCGGAAGTTGGGATAGGTTCGTACTGTCATTTAGGATGTGTGTGCAAAATTTCAGGTTATTCGGACGTGGTTTGAGTGGTTTCGGCATTGTTAGCGAATTTCGGAAGTTTAGAGATCCTTAGGCTTGAATTATGGATCTATTTGGTGTTTTGATGTTATTTTGGGTGTTCTGAGGGTTCGACTATGTTTGGGTGATCATTTATGACTTCTCGGTATCATTGGTTGAGGTCTCGATGGCCTGGGGGTGAGTTTGGATGGTTATCGTATTGATTTTTGGAATTAATTGAATGCTGGTGTTGTTGTTCTGTGATTTCCGCAGATGCGGATATGTCACCGCATGTGTGGTCACCGCGGGTGCAATGTTTGGGCTAGTTGAGGTGCATCACAGATGCGGAGATGTTACCCCAACTGCGAGCCCGCAGGTGCGGCCTTTTTGGATGCTAGTGCCGAAAGAGGGAAATTAATGGGCTCCGAAGATGCGCACCTGGGACCGCAGGTGCGGGTCCGCAGGTGCGATATAGAGGCTGCGGATGCGGCAATCCCTGGGCAGGTCATATAAATAGATGCCTCTGCGAGTTTTTAGCTTATTTCATCGTATTTTTCACACAGGCTGCGGCTTTTAGGAGCAAATTGAATGGGGATTTCAAGGGATTTCCGTGGAGGTAAGTTTCTTGGACAAAAAACTCATTTCTATGGTGATATGTGGCTGATTAAACATGAACTTTATGGAAGTTAATGGTATAAATTTGGGGTTTAGGGCTTGGAAATTTGAGACTTAAAATTGAGGAATTGAGGGGTCATTTGTGGTTGGATTGTGATGCATTTTATATGTATATACTCGGGAGAGGATGAAGATTCTTGAGATGTGATTTTTATAGAATTTCGAGACGTGGGTTTGGCCAATTTCGGGATTTTTGGTATATATTGGTTATTTTCGAGTGGGCTTTGTTCCCTTAGAATATTTTGATGATATGAATCTGTTTTGAATAGATTCGGGGCGTGCTGAGGCCGAGTCGAGGGGCAAAGGCATCGCGGAGTAGATTTTCGTCCGGTTTAAGGTAAGTAATGACTGTAACTCTTGTCCTGAGGGTATGAAATCCCGGACTTCACATCGTATCACCGTTTTGGAGTGAAACACATGCTAGATGGAGAGTGTGTGGCGTACACGGTTGGGGGATTGTGACTTGGTCCATCCCGTGAAAACTATGAAGTTGCATATTTGATTATGAATCATATGATATTTCATGTTTCAAAGATTATTACTATCTTTTGGGCGGAATGCCGTATTTGGGCCTTGTGCCAAGTGTTTTGGCCCATTGGAGGCTTTTTACTGCTATTCCTCACTATGTTGACTTATGATTTACACTCAGTCATATTATATTTAATTGATTTCGAAGCTCAGTCTTATTTACACTATTTTGGGTCGAGTACCCCATTTTACTGATAGCCCGAGTGGCTTTTTGAGAGGTTTCTGACTGACTGAGGCCTAAGGCCTATGTTGTGAGGATATTATGGGATCGGGTTACGCGCTGCAGCATGTTATATTGTTTATGATGACTGAGTGAGGCCGAGGGCCTGATTTGTGAGGATATGATATGGGATCGGCCTGCGCACTGCAGCATGTTATTGATTGGCCGAGTGCTAGAGTGATTGATGCCATGATCTGGCTTGTTATAGCGCTTGGGCTGAAGGAGCCCCTCCGGAGTCTGTACACCCCAATTGAGCGCATGTACCTAGTGAGTGCGAGTGCCGAGTGACGAGTGATTGGGAGGCATGAGTGACTGCGAGGTTGCCCGAGGGGTTGATATCGATTGATTGTGAGGCATGCTGAGTGACTGATTCTGAGTGATGATATGCCCGAGGGGCAGTTTATGATATGAGTGATGATATGCCAGAGGGGCAGTTTATGATACATGTTTTTGCCCGAGAGGCTATTTATGAACTCTATCATCCAAGTTCATGCGTCAGTACCACGTCCAGGATATTAGGAAAGGGGAAGCTCAAATGATATCTAATGGGATGGGCATGCTCCCCACTGCTCTATGATTTATTATGTGATATCTATGGAAATTGTGGAAAGGTACATTTTCAAAAGAATTTTACTGAAATCGACTTTCAAGTGTTTCAAATTATCGTATATGTGATTTTGAAAGAAGAATTGTACTTACGGTGAATTGATGACTTGTTTTATGCGTTTTATAGTTCTCAAACATTATTTACTTTCATTGTTACTGAGTTGGCGTACTTACATTACTCCCAGCACCTTGTGTGCAGATTCAGGTGCTAGGGCTGACTGAGAGTTGATTTACTGTCCCAGAGACTCACGAGATTGCAAGGTAGCTGCACGCGTCTGCAACCCTATCTTCTCCTTCTTATGTCTTTGGTACTTGCATACTCAGGCTTATATTGTATTAGAGATAGTGTATCAGACTTGTATATTTTAGATGCTCATGACTGATGACTCCGGGTTTTGGGACAGAGTGGAAATGTTTATCTATCTTTATTTGTTTGAAATGTTAAAATAAAAATTTTATGACAATATCGGCAGTATTGAATAAAAATGAAAAGGTCGCCTTATGTTTAAGTATTGAGTTGGCTGGCCTAGTACCAAGATAGGCGCCATCACGGCCGGGGTGGTTTTGGGGTCGTGACACTACCGCAGAGCAGTTATATATATACCGAGACTTTTAAGGCCGTACAACTATTTTACTTACTATATTGAGAGAGTTGAGTCAGTATAAGCAGGTAAGCCTATCGTCACATTATCTTTGACTTCCAATTGTTTTTAGTTGTTATATTATATGTTCATTTCAACTTTCAGTATATTTCCTTACATACTCAGTACATTATTCGTACTGACGTACTTTTGTTGGGGACGCTGTATTAATGTCTATAGGCATATATAATTAGTTTGACAAGCCTTCATAGTAGACGATATTGTTATTCAACATAGGATCGGTATCATTCGGAGTGCAGGCGAGTCTATGAGTTACCGTGTTAGAGTTTTGCTAAAAGAGTTATGGGTAGGCCAGTACCCTGTCCCATTTGATGTCAAATAATCTTAGAGGCTTTGTAGACAGAGGTTCATTTTGTACAGTATGTTAGAGTCCACGACGACCCATATGTATTCATGTTTTAAGAACAATAGTTTATTGATATAGTGTTCTCCCACTTACTGTTAGGCATTACGAGTTGTTTACATGTTGGCCCACGACGGTCACAGAAAGAATGAGTTACATGATGGTTCACTCAGGCCAGTACGACATCGAGTGCCAGCCACATCTCCCTAGGTTTGGGGCGTGACATGGAGCATCCCATATGTAAGCTTAACTTTTCAACAAATAAAGATGCTCACCATAATATTAATTTATTTGTGATTCCATCCTTCCAAACAAGGCGTCATGCTGCATTAATCCAAAATTCCATGATATTTTGCAAACACAAGAGGAGTGTTGCTTAAAAAGGAGTCTATAATGGCATATTTGTGTTCTGATTTTGTTCCAGCCTTTTGTGTGCCTCCAAAGGATGAGTATTTTCAAGCATATGTAGGAACATGAAATCTTAACACAAATTCTATCAATAGTTATGATCTAGTTAAATATGAAAGTGTTGTTGCTGATGAATTCACAATAAGATATACTTCCATCTCCAAACTTGATCCAAAGGTAGTTGATGTTGTTTTTTGAATCGGTTTTATGGTAAAGTAACTTTTTTGGGCATATCCCATAAGTACCACATTGACATGGAGAAGTTCAGGATTCTTGAAAATCAAAAGAAAATAACTTATGTTTATGGGTTGGTGTTTAAAAATTGATTTAAGAGGATTCGTTGTAGAAATGTTGGTACAAAGATAGTATCGAGAAAGTGGGATTTAGTTTGGCCATATGATAAGCATTGTTGCAATACAATGAATCTCTTTGACAAATCATAAAAATGCAACGTGGAGCCTGGTGAATATGAAGTCAACCAAATGATGGAAGTTTCCAATCTTGTGCCATTTGTGGAGCCTTTAGACTCGAGGACAAGTCTTTCTCAACCAGGGGAGAATGATGTAAAAGAAGAACTATGTTATATTTTATTAATTTTTGCCAAGATAATATTTTAGAGCTCAAGTCCAAACATATGAACTTATTGTCAAGAAGCGAAAAAAGTCCTAAAATCTCAAGATTGATTGCAAGAAGCCAATATTCTTTCCTTCCTAGTAATAGGATTTATTTTGTTCATTTTATAATAAGGATCTTTCTTTTAGCAGGACTCTAATTTCTTTCCCATGTAGAATAGGTATTTTACTTTTCTTGTCTTTAGTTATTTTTTTTCCTTATTAGAATAGAAATTGTAGTCATCAATGAAGAGACTCTAGGAGTCTATAAATGGTTTTGTTGCCTTGTAGAATGGATTTCACATTTTTTAGGCTTGCCCTAGATTTACAATAGAGTGTTTTTTCTATTTTTTTCTTCTTTATCCTTGTTTTTGTTCCAAGCAAGGTGGTGATTGTATTTATCATGTTTTCAACTGCGTGTGGTGTTTCTTTATCAGGTTAATTAATTCCAAGTGGTGACTTTAAGAACTTGTTTAGTTCTTGATCTTTCAAGAACACGTTTCTTGATCTAAATTTGTTCTTTTGATATCATAGAATCATGACTTTTATTGAACTGGTTCGACATCAATAATTAATTATTTTGCATGAGTAAATAGTATTTCTTATAGTTCTGATCGTCATCTTTTACCTCGTTATTGATCATCAGATTCCGAGTCCTAAAACTTGAGATACAGTATTTCTTGAAATCGACCCACAAACCACGTTGTCATTTTGAAGATATTGATCCTGGTCGGTTGGTTCTTTGTTAACTCGAAGAATCAAATAAATTTGGTATCCGAGCTATAATCCAGAGGTCTCAGGTGACGAATTTATCATGGCCAAGAATCAACCAAGAGGATGATTCTTGGCTCAAGAAGATGAAGAAATGAGACAACATGAATCTCTTTTTCACACTAAATGTAACTCCCATGGAAAAGTTTGTTGCGTTATCATTGATCGTCGGAGTCACATAAATATCGTTTCTGAAGAAATGGTTTCTAAACTCGGCTTGTCAACAAAACATCATCCATATCCTTAAATCATCAAAGTTCAAGATGATGATGCTTTAGAGGTAACTCACCAATTCCTAATATCTTTTTCTATTGGTAAGATCTATAAAGACCATATTTGGTGTGATGTAATAAAGATGGATGCTTGTCACTTATTACTTGGAAGACCATGGGTGTATGATAGGTGTGCTAAATATGATAAAAACCTTAACACCTTTCTTTTTTAAAGGGTGAACGTAAGATTATTTTAATATCGTTGAATCTCGAAGAAATTGTTAAAAATCTAAAGCTCAATGATAATTCTTTTCTGACCAAATTACAAATACTTGGTCTAATGAATAGTGAAATATTTAAATGTTTGTCCAATCAAGGAGAAAGAGCATGAACTTGATCTACAAACTGAGGATTTACCTCCGAAGTCTGATGACGAGGCTTGCCCTAGTTTTACAATAGAGTGTTTTTCTCCATTTTTCTTCTTTATCCTTGTTTTGGTTCCAAGCAAGGTGGTGATAGTCTTTATCTTGTTTTAAATTGAGTGTGCTATTTCTTTATCACGTTAATTGATTCCATGTGTTGACTTTAGGAACATGTTTAGTTCATGGCCTTTCAAGAACACATTTCTTGATCTAAATTCGTTCTTTTGATGTCATAGAATCATAACTTTTATTGAACTAGTGCAGCATCAATATTTACTTTTTCTGAACGAGTAAATAGTATTTCTTATAGTTCATATCGTCATCTTTCACCTTATTTTTGAATCATCAAATTCCGAGTCCTAAAACTTGAGATACGTTGTTTCTTGAAATCGACCCACAAACCAAATTTTCCTTTCAATATCTTGATCCTGGTCGGCTAGTTTTTTATTACCTTAAAAAATGATATCAATTAGGTATCAGAGCTATAATTCACAGGTCCTAGATTGACGAATTTATCATGGCGAAGATTCAACCGAGAGGAAGATACTTGGTTCAGGAAGATGGAGAAATGAGACAACACGAATCTCTTTTTCACACTAGACGTACCTCCCATGTAAAAGTTTGTTCGTTGATCATTGATCGTGCGAGTCACAAAAATATCATTTTTGAAGAGATGGTGTCTATACTCAGCTTGTCAACAAAACTTCACTCTTATTCTTACAGCATCGAAGTTTAAGATGATGATGCTTTAGAGGTAACTCGCCAATGCCTAATATCGTTTTCTATTGGTAAGATCTATAAAGACCATATTTGCGGTGACGTAGTGAAGATGGATGCTTGTCACTTATTGTGAACATGTGATTTTTCACCCACCATACACTCCTACAAAATTTAATAAAATAAATTAATTTCATAATTTTTTTTTGAATTTTAGTGTTAATTGTGAATTTATTTTGCATTGCATATTCATAATTCATCCTTTAGAATTATTTAAATTTGCGTAATTAGGCGCATCATCATTATCAAGGAACTGTATATTCATTATTTGTAATTAATTAAATAAAATAACAAACGGATGATGGTTATTTAACGTAATGTAGTTTTAATAACTAATTACTAAAAATTAAACATTTTTATTCGATAAATCACTGATTTAATTAGGAATATAAATTGGTAGTTTTATTCTATATTAATTCGTAAATAGATGAAAAATAAGGTTAAAATTAATTACTACATTTTTTGGATTAAATTGGATTTGAACCTAATTAGATTAACTAGTTTAATTAATCAAGGGAGCTTTAAATCGGACCTGGGCCAAGAAATACCCAGGCCCAATCCCTATCTCTATACACTCAAACGAACCAGCCCGATACACCTCCTACCCGGTCCGGCCCCAGTACCCAAAGTGACACCGTTCAATTAAATCGAAAGATCTCAACCGTTGATCTTTCCAGATCCAACGGTTGAGAACTCATTATCCATTAACTATATATATGTACAAGCACTCACCACCCCCCTCATTTCCATGAAAGTCTAACCCCCACCAAACCTTAGCCGCCTCCCCTCCCCTTCGTCTCTTTCTCTTCTGCCTCGACCAAACCCTAGCTGGCCTAGGTTTCCGCCACCAAAACTCGCCTAACGGTTGCGTACCATCTCCAAACCGCCCCAACCTTTCACCCTACAACCCTCTCCTCACCCTTAACCCCATCCCACCATCAGTTTCCCCAAAATCCCACCCAAAATCACCTGATTTCAGATCTAAGAATCTGAAAAACCTAAAATGCTACACCAGTCGATTCAGAAAAATTAATGACTTATACCTACATGAGTCAATAGTTCTTGATGAGAGTTATTGATTCATATGGGTTTGAGTCATTTTCAAACCCTCCGGAGTCCGACCAAGGTCCGACGATTCAATTTTTTCCGGCCAAAATCTCTTTAACGGGTATCTCCCCTTTCTTTTATCTATCTTTTATTTTTCATTATCATTATAGAAAGTCATGAACAGATTATCCGTTTAAATCACTCTTTTGTCCTGTTTTTTTTTTTTTTTTTTTTTGGCATCCTTGTTTAGGTTAGTTTTCTTTTCATCCTATCCATGGTTGCTCCTTCCTGCTTACATGCTCCTTTGTTTTTCTCGATTAGTCTAGGCTCTAATTGTTTCACGACGACCATATTTTAGCTTAGGGTTTAGCGCTGCCTCCTATGAATGTTTGTTTTCCCTAATTCGTTTGAGTAATCCAGTATACTAATGTCACCATAATTGATTCTTGTTGATTTGGTAAATACGTCCAGTTGTCAAGATTTTCTTCCTGATCTTCAGTGTTAATTGGTTATGTTTGTATGTCCTTTACTGGTATGAGCAATTTACTTGACCATGTTTAGTTTCTGTTAGCTAAATCCTCAGCATAACATGAAGATTAATCATTCACCTAGGCTAGTTGAAATTAAGATAACCAAACTAATTCTAGAAAACCAATCAACTAACTAACTAACTTAAACCCTGGTTGAGACTACCTATTAGCTTTAGTTAACTAATCAGGTTGACTAACTAGAGTTAATAATTAACCATAATCAACTTAACCCTAGTCAATCTAAAGGTAATTCTAGGAACCTAGAGGGGTAATTTAGTATTTTAGTTAAGGGAATCTTGGGTGTAACAACCCATGAACCTTCTAGAGCTAGGAAATCAAATTTTTTGGGGATAGAATAGTAATTGTAAAGGCTGGAATTTTCTAGAATAAGGGCAGATGTCCCTAAAGATAAGGTTGATAGCTGCATTTGTACTATTTTCAACTTATTTTATAAGGAATAGGCTAAGCATATCCTATCCCAAATACCCCTATATATACACACATTTTTTACCATAAAAAGATTTTTTTTGGACTACTGAAAGTGACAACTTTTTTCACTACTGAAAAAACAGACCTTTACTACTGAAAACATCTGAAAAGACAGAAAAGATAGCAACTGCTGCTCACAAACAAAATTCCCAAAATATCAGTAGCAAACAAAGAGAAATCTGACTATTTCCTTAGAACAAAAATTCATCAAGGTATTATTTTGGTTTTCAGCTTCTTGTTTTCCCTGTGTATCCTGATTCTGGGAATTTTAAGGGTCTACATTCGAGACTCCTGGGTTAATTTCCTGTTGGTGCTGTTTGGTTTTGGGTTACTGTCTGCTGCTGGGTTTTTCTTCTTCTCGCTGATTTACATCTCTGCCTGACCTTTATTTGGTCAGGTTTCTTTTGTTACATTTCTCTTTGAAAAGGTATGTAACGATCCACTCTTAATGAAATTTTCAGATTTGAATTTTTCCTTCTATTTGCTGTGTTAATCCGTTATTTATTTCATAACTAAAACTTTTTTTTTCCTTTTGTATGAAAAATCTGAAAATAAAATGCTTAACATATCAATTGGCTCTATGGGTGGATGAATCCGATGTATTTGTCATCTTTTGAAGTTATTTATTTGGTATGTGATTAATAGAGTTTGGTTTATGTCTTTATGTTTAGACTATAAATTTTGTGTTGATAGTATTCATAAGAATAAGTTTGGATGTTTGCTTTGTGTTTGCCTCAGTTTTTTTACTGAGATAATCTGCACTAGGATAGATGAATTTGACCTTCTAATCGTCAAATTCACCCCATAGTAGTGCACAAACATTAGTTATTTGCTGAAATTTGTCATATAGCATACGGTTGAATGTTAAAGGTCTAACAGGGTGGCATCACTGGAATTGAATCTGGTCCTTTTCATGATCAAGTTCATTCCAGGAAGAATGCATAAAAATATTTTTTTAGTACTATATGATATAGCATCATTAGAGTCAGACCTGACCCCTTAATGGTCAGATTTGCTCTGAAGGATGCATAACACACCTACTTATTTGGGTGCTCCAAAATTACAATTGGAGGCACGAGTGCATAGTCATAGAGAACCCAAGTTGGAGCAACCAGTTTAGAAGCTTTAATTTTCAGTTCTCTTTATCTAAAAAATGTATTTTTACTAGAAGCTGTAATTTCGTTTCAGATTGTAATTTACTCAGACTTACCTTTTCATAATCATTGTAATATAAGACTAGACATTATATTTATTTATATTAGCAGTCCTTTCTTTCAGTATGTATGTGTTCCTATAATTTTCAAAAAGAAAAGTGTATAATTAGCTCCAGATTTGTTTTGAGTACACTGGACTCAAACATGGCTATTCTGGATAGTTTAAAATGGACCAAGCTATTCACAATGGCCCGCCAAGGTTTGAGCATAATCAAGTAGGCTTGGAAAACGCAAAGAGCCCTTAGCCTCAAGGCTGTTTATTCTCAGATTTAAGTACAAAGTTTCAAGCATTAATCTTTTAAGCATTCAGATTTGATTAAAAAATTCAAAGGCACCCTTTCTAAATCTTTTCTTACAATTTTGCGTTCAAATCAACAAGTCTAATTGACCCCCGTAAATACCTATTGAAGTTCTGGAAATGACTACTTTTAGATCAAAGGAATTTTGAAGTATATACAAACATGAATTTACTATTCAAAGTAATCTCTCATCAGATTTATCTTGTGTTCTTAAGAGGCCAAAATTTACAGCAATATGTAGAACTCAAGGTGTATATCAAAAAGTATGAGTTTAGGTCATTTGAAGTTGATAGAACTATTTCAGTCAATGTGCTATGTGTTCATTTGACTGTTTTAAATAAGTGATTTGCAAAATCAGCATTTCGACTTTCTCTATATGATGTCATGATTCTCTTTGTGGTTGTATAGCTTTTACCCTTATTCCAAAATTAGTCACAATTAGGATTGGCCAAAGAGTTAAACGATAAATTGGTCTAAAATATGGCCATAGCCCAAAACATGTTGTCTTTAGACTAGTGAACATTATTTTAGGTAATCCTTAGGTAGAATGAATACCTTTACTTTGGAACCTTAACAAAAATTGATCATTACCCCAGAATTATAATAAACTATACTCGGGAGTGGAAACTCATGCCCTCAACCCTTAACTCTAAATAACTAATAAAAATACACATAGCAATCACGGGTGCATTTCATGTGACGTTTTTGCCATGTGCCCAAAAAAAACAATTGTACGCCATCGTAACTTGTCCAAGATAAATCCATAAACGTCCTAATCGATCTTAAAACTAAAATGCTCTTTCGAAAAAAATAGAAAACTCAAATCTACACGCGGGTGCGACAACTCATGTCTCCGTCTTCAACTTCAAACTATAATAAAAATCACATGTTGTAATTGCGGATGCATTTCATGTGGCTTAGTTGTAATGTGTCCAAAAACAAATAATTGCACGACATCGTGACTTATTTCAAGATAAATCCATAAAATATTAAAAGCGGTTTAAAAAGTGAAAAAAGGCTAAAAAGTACAATAGGTTTAAAATATGTAAGTAATTAGATAATTAGACCAAATATTAATAGTTAAGCAACCGTGCTAGAACCACGGAATTCGGGAGTGCCTAACACCTTCTCCCGGGTTAATAGAATTCCTTATCCAGATTTCTAGTTCGCAGACAATTTAACACAAAGTCAAAATTTCCTCGGTTTAGGATTTAAAAAATAAAATAGTGTCCCGGAACACCGTAAAAATCCGGGTGGCGACTCTGAAATGAATAAATAATCCTAAGATCGAATAATGTCACTTAAATTGGAAAAACTTCCTTATCCAAACTTACCGGAGGAAAAAGGATTTGTGACAGCTCTGGCGACTCTACTGGGGACATCGAACCCAGAATCTCTGGTTCAAGGTTCAAGAATTCGAGCTTAGAATAGCTGTTATATTTGGCTTTCATAATTACCTGATTTTTACATGTTTAAACCTAATGTGGTAAATGCCGCTTTTTACCGCTTTGATATTATCTGAATTGGATGTAAAATGTGCCGAAACCACTCTTTTCTCTGAGTCTTCTAAATCATCTGGGGAGTGTGCACTTCGTGTGACTTCTTTTCTGTTAGATTCATATCCAAATTTTAGAACGAGGTACGGACAAGTTGCAAAGCCGGTGAAGCTTCTGTATTCCCGGTACGCTGCCCCCCCCCTCCCCCGGCTCGAGCTGTTCGCTCGGGTAAGCCTGGTCTAGAACAAAACCCCAGGATTTAAACTTAGTATAACATAGCCTCATGCTAGATCCCTAGTAGGAACAATTATTTGCATCACGTGCATTTGACTTAGGGGACTAAACACAAGGGTTGGGTCCGTCTAGGACAGGTGTACCCCAAAAATAAAAGACTACCCTGATACATCTTACCTGCTACGTATGCATTTATTTGTTTCAGCATGTGTATTGACTAGCTAAAAAAAATAGAAAAACCAAGAGTGAGGTAGAATAGAAAATTCACCCTGTTTTGAAAATCCTCGTATTTATCCTGAAACTCTGCCAAAATTTTTGAAAACTAATATTCCAAAACAAAATGAGTGGGTGTATATTTTTAATCAGTCAGGATTTTCCCGAACTATGCATCGTTTGATTCTCACCGGTGTGGGATACATAGGCAACTCTCATCGGGTCCAACTCTATTTTTCAAAATAAAATTAGGTGACGCCATTATAGCCTGATTGCCCATGTGGGGCACCGGAAGGCCGTTTTTGCAAAAGTTGCCGCCTGTGGTTTGTCTTTAAATTTCGACCCAATTTGCAAACATAGCCCTAAAAACGTCCTAACTGAAGTATTGAAGGGCCGTATTCGCAAAGATGGTCCATTTTTTCTTTTTAACTTATAGATTTTGCAAAAAAAAAAGTACTTTGTGGTCAAGTTTTAATCAAATCATTTAAACAAATGCACAGGATGAGCACTATTGAAAATACTCCTTTCAGGGTTGTCCAGGAAATTCCTGTGGGACTCCATATGTGGTGGAGCGACTTGGGGGAAAATAGCCGAAAGTCCGTGATAAAAGTGTTGGGTGGGCTCAGTCTTCTGAAGGTCAACCCGAGGTTGGATATTGTTGAAGCTTTGGTATCATTTTGGGACCCCGCCCACAACGTATTCCATTTCTCCGACTTTGAATTGACACCCACGCTAGAGGAAATAGCGGGGTATGCTGGTCTCAATGAAAAACTTAGGAGTCGATATCCGGTGGCACCAAGGGCAATAACTCCACACAAATTCCTAGATCTGTTAAGCATTAGCCGGGACATTCAAGACCCACACCTATCCGATGGGTTCTGCACCTTTTATTTTCTGTACAGTCGCTACGGAGATCCACGGGTCTGCAGAGCATTCAACCGTATGTCCCATAACGGGTCCTATGGCAGTTGGGAAGACAACAAGTCATCCCACCCGATGAGGACCTAAGCCAACAAGCCATCGAGCTATGTCTGAGAGCCGCATTTCCGGAAGACAGGGTCCGCCAGATCTGGAACCAATGCAGATTTCTGGAGCCTCAGACTCGGGTAAAAAACCTATCAAGAGGAGAGGTAGAGCTGGCCTATGTTTCTTGGTATGGAAGAAGAGGCGGAAAACACATGGAGCCAGAGTGACCTGCGAAGAGACCTCACGTACTACATTTTACTGAGCATGCACAAGAACATTGGAATTGGTTAGAAAAGGAAAATAATTACCGGGCTACCATAAGTAAACTTGAGGCCCAGATTAGGGAACTCAAATTCGAAAACACATTGCAAACTGCTGCAGCCGAAGGGGAAAGAAACAGGTTGAACAAGGAAAACGAAGCCCTCCGAGCTCAAATCCAGAAAATGAGGATAGCTATTGAAAACCCTGGGAAGAGCAGAGGTGTCGAAAGGCTTATCACCAGTCTCAGGCAAAAGTTGTGTAGCCCGGTGATGACCTGGAAAAAGTTGAAGAGAACTTGACCCAAGCTCAGGCAAAGTTGGCAAAAAATGCGGAAGAAAGAGCAGAATTCGTGCAAAAACTGAAGAGAAATCATGACTGAGAAATTCTGGGTTTGAAAGAAAGAATGGCCACCTTTGAAAACGAAATGGCCAAACAAGCAAAAAGATTTAAGACAGAGAGGGAACAGTGCTATGCCATGATGGCTCAGTTGGAAAAAGAGTTGCAACAATGGCAAGAGCAGAGTCACACGACACCCAGACTTTAGAGCGAGATCCCAGCAAATCGGGAGCCTACTTCAGGAAAAAGANCACCTTCTTCTCAGCGGTTATGATCTTCGTCCACAAGATAATGGACAACCTTTACCGCCTCCAGCAAGACATAGCACGCAGGCCCGTGGCAAGGCCGAATGATGCCCCACGACCCCTGGAGCAATGGAAGCACTGATGTATTTTTGATGTTTTTCGAGTCTGTATTCCATTTTCTTGTTGTAGTCATGTGTGAGTCCACAATAGTTTTTATATTTTTAGAAAATATGTGTCGAGTATGTTTTGTAAATTTTGAAATTCCAAAAGTAGGCTACAAGTTTTCTGTAATCAGAAGTGTTTTATTTAATGAATGAAAATTTTAGAATGAAACTTTTAGAAAAATATGTATTTCTTTCCTTCGATTATGTCCCATGATTTACGTGATGATCTGATTCACGTGGCGTCGTGATACATAGGCAATCCACATAAGATTCGATCATAACCATAAGAAAAGAAACCGATCGAGGAATAAAAGAGCAGAAACAATAACAGAATAAGGGCAAGAATGATTAAAAGGGAAAAGCCGAGAAATAAAGCCGGGGTGAAGTACACAACTGTTGCAAAAACATATAGAAAAGCGTTTAAATTGCTCAGGTGCATTGCATACCCCAAATGTGTGATTGCCTATGTGATAAATGTTTCAACCTAACATTTTGTTGGTTCAATCTTAAAGGTATTTTTAGGTGGTTGGTTTTGCGGTAACCTGGCTTCCCATCCTTACTTCACTAGATCAAAAGGGAGCATAGAAATGACGTCTGAAAGTCACTTGCCAATCGTCAACTCTTCTGTGGAAGACCTAAATCTAGCCATCCCAACATCTGAGTCAGCAACAGCTGAAGAGAACAGGACTCTGCGTTGCCGCATGCTGGAAATGTGGGACGCATGGTCCAAGGGTAGGGAACCACCCAGTACCATCCCGGGTTTCCCAGAGATAATTCTCAGGGCAGGCGGGACATCTAACATCCCCATAAGCTACCTAGCCACGCCGTTTGATATCCAACTATGTCGGCTCACTTTGCCGGAAGGCCTTCTGAGGTTCGCCCCCAGGCCTTGTTTTCTGGTGTGTCTTCCAACATCTTCACCGCACCACCAATCTCTGCCCCGGCTCCGCAAACTATCTCTGGACCAAGTTTCGAGCCGCCAGCATTCACATTCCAAACACCGTCCGTCCATCTGGATACCACTCATATTACTCCCAATGCATATCCCCAACAACCTCAGCTTAAGGTCACTTTGGGACAAGATAAGAAAATCCTCGAGCACGAAGAAATAACGCAGAAAATTAAGAGTATTGAACAGAGCCTGAAGAATATACAGGGGCTGAGCGGACAGAAAAGCGTCTCCTATGCAGATTTGTGCATGTTCCCGCACGTCCACTTGCCTCTTGAGTTTAAAACCCCCAAGTTCGAAAAATATGATGGACATGGGGACCCTATAGCTCATCTGAAAAGGTACTGCAACCAGTTACGGGGATCAGGTGGGAAAGAAGAACTTCTCATGGCATATTTTGGAGAAAGCTTGACGGGAATTGCATCAGAATGGTACATGGACCAGGATATATCCCGCTGGCACATATGGGATGACCTGGCACAGGAATTTGTCCGGCAATTCCAATAGAATGTGTAAATCACTCCCGATAGGAACTCACTATCCAATCTCAAAAAGAAACCCTCAGAGAGTTTCAAAGAGTACGCCATCAAATGGCACGAGCAGGTCTCTAAGGTCAAACTTCCGATGGATGAGGTTAAAATGGTCAACGTCTTTCTACAAGCACAGGAAGCTAATTACTTCCAAAATATGATGTCCGCCATGGGCAAACCATTTGCGAAAGCAATCAAAATTGGAGAAATGGCGGAGAATGGTCTAAAAACTTGTCTTATCCTGAGCCAATCTTCCATAAGAGAAACCACCCAGGCCATCCAAAGCGGATTCGGGAGTGCAACCAACAGAAAAAATAAAGAAGAAGGGGTCATGATGGTTTCCGATGTCAGGAAGCCTCGACAATACCCACGTCCATTTCCCAAAGATTTCTAACATTACTGTCCTCACCAAGACGCAGCTTATGGTATGCCCCCTCTTCCCTATGCGGTAATGAACGCTCAACCACATCCTAGGCTGCAACAGTAATACAATCAGAATAGAGCTCCACCTCCGAGAAACAATCGTCCTCCCCCATCTCCATATAATCACGCCCTCCCCAAACTATCCGTACAACACCTACCCCCGTGAACCACCAAGGAAACCCAACTTCACTCCTATCGGGGAGCCGTATTCAAGCCTCTTCAAAAAATTAGTTCAGATGGGGCTTCTACAACCCGTACCTCTGACCAGGCAAAACTCAGCATCAACATCATACAAGCCGGGAACCAATTGTGCCTACCATTCTGGAGCAGGAGGGCATGACACGGAGGAGTGTTGGACCCTCAAAAGGGTCGTGGAAAGCTTTATAGAACAAAAGAAAGTGGTGTTAAGGGACGAAGAAGCTCCCAATGTGACAAACAATCCACTGCCCACTCACAATCATGGGCCCATCATCGACATGATTTACGGGGACCAGGATTTCAATTCAGCTCTAAAGGCCATCACCTCCATCGCAGATGTGGAAAGAAAACCCAAGGCGGCACCCAAACCAGTCAAGGAGATGAAGAAGAGTAACCCCGTCCTCCAGGTCACGAAAAAGGCTAAGACTGAAACAAATAGGGGACCCTCTAAAGACGATGTCCTTTACATCCCCAAGGCACACAGGAAGGAACAAAGTGTGTTGAGACCTCCCAGACGGTTACAATTCCACAAGGCAATAATGAATGGCCCAAAAATGTACGTGCCGAAAACGACATATGTGTGGCGGGGGCAAATAATTTCACCAAGGCTAAATGAGCCCGTGGTTATTAGCCGCGCGTCACAAAATCCCATAAAGAATACTACTGCCATCCCCTGGAATTACCACAGGACGGTGGTGACGTACAAAGGGAAAGAGATTACTGGGGAAACAGGCGATATAAAATCATCAGAGAAATACCTCGACCTGGAAGAACTAAACAAAATCATGCTGAAACGCTTTCCGCCTAAAAGGCCGATCAGTGCTGGAGAGGCAGAAGAATTCTTCAAGAATATGAAAACCGCTGAATACGCCATAATCGAGGAGCTCAAAAAGTCCCCCACTCAGGTCTCACTTCTATCCTTGCTGGTAAATTCAAACGAGCATCAGAAAATCCTGAT
>ML368312.1:1370-53892 GCA_005239525.1 Nicotiana knightiana | reverse complement strand
TCAATTATGGTCGCCAACGACATGATTAAACATGGGTACACACCTGGAAAAGGGCTCAGGGTGTCCTTGCAAGGCATTAAAGAACCCGTCACTTTGCCTACCAATAAAAAGTTTTTTTGGCATAGGGTTTCAAGCTACTCCTGACGATGAACAATGGGCTGACCAACGTAAGAAAAATGGTTGGGTATTGCCTCAGCCGATCCCACACATCACCGCATCATTTGTCAAGCCAAAATACGTAGAGGAAGAGGAAGAGGCTTTCACGGCCAAAGAAATAGAAGAAATATGCGGAGCAATGAGGAAGATGTTGTATGAGGCCCATATGGTCTAACCAGGAGAAGGCTCCAGCACTACCGAAGTGCAGTATATGGGGCCTGACGCCATGTTGCAAAACTGGAAGGCTACTCCATTCCCCGTCAGGCGGGAGTCCTGGTAGTTCAGCTTTTGCCATCCTTTCTACATTATGAGTTATTTCAGGGTGTAACTCAAGTGTTTTTAAATTCTTGTGCTTAAATTCCTATGTAAACCCTCCTATGTTCAAATTCAATGAAACAAAGTCAAAATTTCATCGTCTATTATTCGTTCTGATTTTTGTTTACTTTTCTTATTTTTCAGTCATAATAATGCGGCTTTAAAAAACATGACATGCTTGCGGACTTCATGCTCTAATATTCATACGCCGTCTAACCTCGAAATAATGAATCAAGAACTGGAATATGACGAAGAAGAGTCTTTTAGGGAAATAAATCGAGAATTGGAACAGTTCGAGAATAAGCCTAAGCCAAACTTAAACGAAACGGAACCCGTTAACTTGGGCAATGAAGAAGAGATTCAAGAAACCATGATAAGCGTCCACACAGACGAAAGTACTAGAGACGCCTTGATTCAAATCCTATTTGAATTCAAAGACGTGTTTGCTTGGTCCTACGACGACATGCCCGGACTAAGTATGGACTTGGTGGTACATAAATTGTCAACCTACCCCGGTCATCCACCTGTCCAACAAAAGCAGAGGAACTTTAAAACAGACATGAGTGACAAGATCAAAGAAGAGGTCGCTAAACAACTAAAGGCTGGAGTAATCCGAGTGGTCCAATACACCACCTGGCTGGCCAATGTGGTTCCAGTGCCTAAAAAGGATGGAAAGGTCCGAGTATGTGTCGACTACCGAGATCTGAATAAAGCAAGTCCCAAAGATAATTTTCCACTGCCAAACATACATATCCTAGTTGACAATTGTGCCAAACATGAGGTACAGTATTTTGTCGATTTATATGTCGGATATCACCATGTATTGATGGATGAAGAGGATGCAAAAAAGACAGCCTTCACTACACCCTGGGGAATATATTGTTACAAGGTCATGCCATTAGGTTTAAAGAACGCTGGGGCAACTTATATGAGGGCCATGACCGCCATATTCCACGATATGATGCATCAGGAGATTGAGGTGTACGTGGATGATGTGATCATTAAGTCCAAAACCCAAAGTGACCATGTGCAGCATTTGAGGAAATTCTTCGAACGCCTTCGCAAATATGATTTGAAATTAAACCTATCCAAATGCGCTTTCGGAGTTCCATCCGGAAAATTACTGGGATTTATAGTCAGTCGACGGGGCATTGAGTTGGACCCAATAAAGAAAAAAATCTGTTCGGGATCTCCCACCCCCAAGAACCAAAAAGGAAGTCATGAGTTTGTTGGGTAGGTTGAATTATATCAGCAGGTTCAACGCTCAGTTGACCTCCACATACGAGCCTATATTCAAGCTGTTGAAAAAAAATGCAACCATCAAATGGACAGACGAGTGCCAGGACGCTTTTGACAAGATCAAAGAATATCTGTCAGATCCTCCAGTGTTAGTCCCACCAGAACTAGGGAGACCTCTGTTCCTATACCTCACGGTGCTAGAAAATTCCTTTGGGTGTGTTCCCGAGCAACACGATATAACTTTTAAAAAAGAGCCGGCCATTTATTACTTAAGTAAGAAGTTCACAAGCTACGAGGCGAAGTATTCTCAGTTAGAAAGGACTTGTTGTGCTCTAACTTGGGTTTCTCAGAAGCTCCGACATTATTTATTGGCTTATACCACCTACCTCATCACGAGGCTGGATCCTTTGAAGTACATAGTCCAAAAGCCAATGCCCACCGGTAGATTAGCAAAATGGAAAATCTTGCTCACAGAGTTCGATATTGTCTATGTCACTCGCATAGCTATGAAAGCTCAAGCATTGGCCGATCATCTAGCTGAAAATCTAGTTGATGATGAACACCAACCTTTGGGCACTTATTTTTCGGATGAAGAAATCGACTCCGTCGAAATAATCTCGGAAGGCGTTGACACCTGCAAAATGTTCTTCGATGGAGCAACTAATGCGAAAGGTACTGGGATAGGGGCAATCATGATTTCACCCACAGGACAACACTACCCTGCCACGGCCCGCCTCCGTTTCTTCTGCACAAACAATACTGCTGAATATGAAGCTTGTATAATGGGCATGAACATGGCCATTGACATGGATGTAGAAGATTTTTTGATCATGGGGGACTCCGATTTGATCATTAAGCAGGCTCAGGAGAGTGGGAAACTCGAGATATTAAACTCCTTCCCTACAGAGAGCATGAGGAGAATCTTAGTAAGCGATTCAAATCCGTTGAGTTCAGATATATTCCTCGGTGCCACAATGTGTTAGCCGATGCGCTGGCCACCCTAGCTGCAATGCTGCCCTATCCGGGCAATGTTCACATAGACCCATTAGAGATCCAAATCATGGAAAGACATGGTTATTGCAACACGGTCGAAGTAGAACCCGATGTCCAACCATGGTATCATGACATTAAAAGATTTTTGAAGACAAGAGAATATCCAGAGCAGGCCAACGGAGACCAAAAGAGAACCATCTGAAGGCTCGCCAGCAGTTTCTTCCTAGGTGGGGAAGTACTGTATAAAAGGACTCCCGATATAAATATGTTAAGATATGTAGACGCCAAAGAAGCCGAAAGGATCATGGGTGAGGTCCATTAAGGATTATGTGGTCCCCACATGAATGGGTACGTCCTCCCAAAGAAAATCTTGCGGGCTAGATATTATTTGATTACCATGGAGAAAGATTGTTTTGGTTTCGTCCAGAAGTGCCATAAGTGTCAAATACATTGCGACCTAATCCATGCACCACCATCAGAACTGCATCCTATGTCGGCACCCTGGCCGTTTGTTGCCTGGGGAATGGATGTCATTGGGCCAATCGAGCCAAGGGCCTCAAACGGGCACAAATTCATTTTAGTTGCTATTGACTATTTCACGAAATGGGTCGAGGCCGTCATTCAAAGCCGTCACTAAGAATGTTGTGGTGGATTTCGTGCATGCTAATATCATCTGTCATTTTGGTATCCCAAAAACTATCATTACCGACAATGCCACAAATCTAAACAGTAACTCGATGAGGGAGGTATGTGAACAGTTCCAGATAACACACCGCAACTCGACCCCTTACCGGCCCAAAGCCAATGGCGCCGTTGAAGCAGCAAACAAAACATCAAGAAAATTCTCAGTAAAATGATTCAAACATCCAGGAAATGGCATGAAAAGCTGCCTTTTGCATTGTTGGGACATCGCACGACCATGCGCACATCGGTTGGAGCTACCCCTTACCTATTGGTTTACGGCACTGAAGCCGTAATACCCGCAGAAGTCAAAATTCCTTCCCTTCGAATTATTGTCGAAGAAGAAATTGAGGACAATGAGTGGGTCAAGACCCGACAGGAGCAATTAACTTTGATTGATGAGAAAAGAATGCCCGTAGTGTGCCACAGAAAATTATACCAGCAAAGAATGGCCTGCGTTTACAACAAGAAAGTGCGACCTAGGAACTTCGAAGTAGGGCAACTCGTTTTAAGACGTATCCTCCCGCACCACAAAGAAGCGAAAGCAAAATTCGCCCCAAACTGGAAAACTCCATACATCATAAGGAAATTGCTACCAAAAGGAGCGTTATACCTGGGGGACATCGAAGCAAATGACCCCGAAACGGCTGTCAATGCAGATGCCGTCAAAAGGTACTATGTTTGATCCTCTATATATTTTCAAATGTTCTCCGGTTTGGATGACGAAGGCTTTCATTCCCGCTATCCAAACACCATTAACCCTTTTGCAAACCCTTTGAGCCGGTTACTCTTCTTTGATTACCCTCTTTGGAACTCGAAAGTGTTATTGGAAAACAAAAAAAGAGATTTTGAAAAAAAGAAACAAAAAAAATGACGAAATGAAAAAAAAAATTCAAAAAAAAAATCAAAACAAAAACCAAAAATAAAAATCAAAACAAAAATCGAAAAAAAAACAAAAAGTTTCCTGAACTACGTTCAACTTGATTCCGAAAGGATACGTAGGCAGCCTCTCCCTGAGGTTCAGTCACGCCAAAATAAAAATCCACATTTCCCCAAGAGTTTAACCTGGGGCAGATGTTATAATATGTTTGGTGATAATTTCGCCGAAGAGGTTCCAAAGTTGTAATTCAATACAAATTCTTCTCACCAAAACCCTGTTCAAGTCCTTCCGATCAATTGGTAAACATGCTTAAAGTTAGAGGATACAATGTCGGATCTGGTGCAAGAAAATGAGAGAAACAAAATGAGAGTCTCATCGGTGAAAACCCACACGGTCACTGTGAGGCACGGTAAGCAGAGAAATTAAAAATGAGAGGGTCTTGTTAGTGAAAACTCGCAAAGATCACTACAAGGCGATGGTGAGAAGAGAAATGAGATAGGTTAGTTGGTGAAAACCCGCAAAGGGCGCCACTAATCGGAAAGGATAATGGGTCACTGACATGGACACAGTTCGGGGCAAGGTTTCTCAATCTCGAGGTAATAGTTGTGATGAATTTCTGAGAGTCAGACGGTTTACACGGATCAGGCATCTAGTCCAAAGGGCATGTCATGTTCATTGAAGTCCGCATGCACTCCAGATAAGTCCTTCTTTTCTTTCCCCGAAAGGGACGCCACTTGTTTAAATTTGTTGTCCATTCTGTCGTTTATTTTTCTTTTGAATCCCTTTCGGTCTAACTCTGTCCCGAAACTCAGGCAAAGAAAAGATGTCAAGACTGATTTACAAGGCTCTCATTTGACGCGGGTCAATATGCAAAAGGCACCCAGCCTCGTCAGGGGCATCGAGTCGATCCCGACTGGCCACAATCGCCGATGATTCAAACTCAAAACCTTGAAAGGAGAAAATAGAATTGAAGTACCTATAATGGCGAATGAAGTTGAAAGGTTGAACCCCGCGTGGCTAACCATCTTGGCAAGGTTTAAAAAGCCGAAGTATTCCAATTGACCTAAAGTTACAGTTGGAAGAAAAGTCAGAAGTGAAAGGCCAATAAAGGCGAAATAAAGTTGGAAAGGTTAAGTCCCACACGACTAAACGTCGCAACAGAATTTGAAAGGGCCAAAACTTCCCCTCGATACACTAGAAATCCAAAACAAAAGCAAGTGAAAAGTCTACAAAGGAAAAATAAATGTTGGACCCCACGTGACCGATCTCCATGGTGAAATCTGGAAAGACAAGGTTCCGGGGATTGGAGATGAAACCCAATCCCCAGCAAGCAAGCAAACAAGTGATTGAGATCTTCATCAAAAGAACTGAGATCAAGCAGTTGAAAATCAAGGCCGCAAAACCAACCACAATTTCAAACTAAAAAATTGTTCTTTGTTTGAAAATAGGAAATGGGTGCAAAAGCGACCATGCAAAAGCAGGTGCAATCAAAAGGAATGGCGTGAAAGCTAGAAGGAGCTTTGCAGCATTAACTCCAAATAAAGGGAAGTTTCCTCAAAAAAAAAAAGAAGATATGAAGAATTGAAGTTGAAAATAACTAAAAGTAGTATGGGGCGTCCAATCCCTAATTACACTTTTTTCCGACATGGGTGTACGCGCTCCCGTAGTCGATGCCAATCAAGGGTATACACCCCCTGGTTGATCCTTTCTTTTCCAATCAAGCGTATACACTCCCTGGTTGATGTTTTCTTTTCGAATCATGGGTATACACTCCATGGTTGATGCTTTCTTTTCCAATCAAGGGTATACACTCCCTGGTTGATTTTATTTTCCCGACTCAGGGTATACACTCCCGTAGTCGATGCCAATCAAGGGTATACACTCCCTGGTTGATTTTCTTTTCCCGACGCAGGGTATACACTCCCGTAGTCGATGCCAATCAAGGGTATACACTCCCTGGTTGATGCTTCCTTTTCCAATCAAGGGTATACACTCCCTGGTTGATTTTCTTTTCCGGACGCAGAGTATACACTCCCGTAGTCAATCCTAATCAAGGGTATACACTCCCTGGTTGATGCTTTCTTTTCCAATACAGGGTATACACTCCCTGGTTGATGTTTTCTTTTCCAATCAAGGGTATACACTCCCTGATTGATGCTTCATTTTCCAATCAAGGGTATACACTCCCTAGTTGATTTTCTATTCCCGACGCAGGGTATACACTCCCGTAGTCGAGGCCAATCAAGGGTGTACACTCCCTGGTTGATGTTTTCTTTTCCAATCAAGGGTATACACTCCCTGGTTGATGTTTTCTTTTCCAATCAAGGGTATACACTCCCTGGTTGATATTCTTTTCCCGATGCAGGGTATAAACTCCCGTAGTCGATGCCAATCAAGGGTGGGTATACACTCTCTGGTTGATGTTTTCTTTTCCAATCAAGGGTATACACTCCCTGGTTGATTTTCTTTTCCCGACGCAGGGTATACACTCCCGTAGTCGATGCCAATCAAGGGTGGGTATACACTCTCTGGTTGATGTTTTCTTTTTCAATCAAGGGTATACACTCCCTGGTTGATACTTTCTTTTCCAGTCAAGGGTATACACTCCCTGGTTGATGTTTTCTTTTCCATTCAAGGGTATACACTCCCTGGTTGATGCTTCCTTTTCCAATCAAGGGTATACACTCCCTGGTTGATGTTTTTTTCCCGACGCAGGGTATACACTCCCGTAGTCGATGCCAATCAAGGGTATACACTCCCTGGTTAATGCTTTCTTTTCCAATCAAGGGTATACACTCCTGGTTGGATGTTTTCTTTTCCAATCAAGGGTATACACTCCCTGGTTGATGCTTTCTTTTCCAATCAAGGGTATACACTCCCTGGTTGATGCTTTCTTTTCCCGACGCAGGGTATACATTCCCGTAGTCGATGCCAATAAAGGGTATACACTCCCTGGTTGATGTTTTCTTTTCCAATCAAGGGTATACACTCCCTGGTTGATGTTTTCTTTTCCAATCAAGGGTATACACTCCCTGGTTGATGCTTTTTTTTCCTGACGCAGGGTATGCACCCCCGTAGTCGATGCCAATCAAGGGTATACACTCCCTGGTTGATGCTTTCTTTTCCAATCAAGGGTATACACTCCCTGGTTGATGATTTTCTTTTCCAATCAAGGGTATACACTCCCTGGTGGATGTTTTCTTTTCCAATCAACGGTATACACTCCCTGGTTGATGCTTTCTTTTCCTGACGCAGGGTATGCATTCCCGTAGTCGATGCCAATCAAGGGTATACACTCCCTGGTTGATGTTTTCGATGCCAATCAAGGGTATACACTCCCTGGTTGATGTTTTCTTTTCCAATCAATGGTATACACTCCCTGGTTGATATTTTCGATGCCAATCATGGGTATACACTCCCTGGTTGATGCTTTCTTTTCCCGACGCAGGGTATACACTCCCGTAGTCGATGCCAATCAAGGGTATACACTCCTTGGTTGATGCTTCCTTTTCCAATCAAGGGTATACATTCCCTGGTTGATGTTTTATTTTTCCAATCAAGGGTATACACTCCATGGTTGATGCTTTCTTTTCCAATCAAGGGTATATACTCCCTGGTTGATGGTTTTCTTTTCCAATCAAGGGTATACACTCCTCGGTTGATGCTTTCTTTTCCCGACACAGGGTATACACTCCCGTAGTCGATGCCAATCAAGGGTATACACTCCCTGGTTGATGCTTCCTTTTTCAATCAAGGGTATACACTCTATGGTTGATGTTTTATTTTTCCAATCAAGGGTATACACTCCCTGGTTGATGCTTTCTTTTCCAATCAAGGGTATACACTCCCTGGTTGATGGTTTTCTTTTCCAATCAAGGGTATACATTCTCTGGTTGATGCTTTCTTTTCCAATTAAGGGAATACATTCCCTAATTGATTTCCTTTCCAGCATAGGGTATACAATCCCTCGTTAATTTTATTTTTGCAACATAGGGTCTCCAACCCCTAGTTGATCTTGATTTGAGATATAGAGTATCCACTCCCTAGTCTGCAGTAACTCCGGGTGCACCAGTACCGGCTTTTCATTGCTTTTAATAATGAAGTAGCATAGAGTTTGTTACAATAACTCACAACATTTTCCTAGTGAAAACTGGGGCAGAAAATTTCGTTTGTTTGTTTTGATTTTTGTGCAGATTACATTTCTAGGACATTGGAACTCGAGACGACCAAAAAAAAGAAGTTTTGATCTAAAAAGTAACAAAACAAAAAGAAGAAAGAGAAGATTGAATCCGAAAGTGCACAAACGGGGAAGTTGTGGACTATTCAGGACGAGATTGAAGTCATCCGTACAGTATATCCTGCTTTGATCCGAGGAACGACAATACAAAACCAGCATCTGCGACTAACAAGCATCAGGATCCAGGTCAGTGTCAGCAAAAGATCAAGACTCAAGACCAAGTCTTAGATAGGAATATTGTAATTTAGCAGTTGATATGTTTTAGTTAGTCCTTCGTTTTGTACTTGGGTGTAATAAGGAGATCAACAACAGTAACAGCAGCAACCGCAGTGAAACCACAGTTACTCGGTAGTCCCAGCTACCAAAACTTCCAGAACTATACTGACATGATTCCTTTATAGCCAAGGATATGTAGGCGACCTTTGAAGAAGAGTTCAGTCAAACTTTTCAAAAACGCTTCACAATGGAACATATGAATGGGTAAAAGTCATTTATTGCTGCTCACTTTGTCTGCCCGAAAACTTGTCGTGTTTCCGAGCAAAGAGGGGCAGCTGTAAGCACGTGATTTTTACTCGCCATATCGTCCTATAAGAATCTCAATAAATCAATCGATTTTATGAATTTTTGTTGATTTTCAGTGATTAATTGTGAATGATTTGTATTTTTTGCATATCCATAATTCATCTTTTAAAATTATTAAAAATTACATCACTATTATCAAGGAATTATGAAGTTATAATTAACTAAATAATAGACGAATGATGGTTATTTAATGTAATGTAGCTTTAATAACTAATTATTAAAAATTAATCATTTTTATTTGATAAATCATAGATTTAATTATGAATATAAAATTGGTATATTCTTGATTAATCTGCAAATAGATGAAAAATAAGGTTTAAAATTAATTACTACATTTTTAGATTAAATTAGATTTGAACTTAAGTAGATTAATTAGTTTAATTAATTAAGAGAGCCAAAATTGGACCTGGGCCAAGAAATACCCAGGCCCAATCCCTATCTATACACACTCAAATGACCCAGCCCAAATCCCATAGCCCACCCGGCCTGCCCCTACACTACCCAAATGACCCTGTTTCACCCCAGAAGTGATCCCAGCCGTTGATTAAAACAAATTAAATGGCTGGGAACTCCCAACCTTAAACTATAAAGCTGTCCAAACACTCACCACCCCCCTCATTTCATCCAAAGCCTAACCCCCCAAACCCTAGAGTCGCCCCCCCATCCCCTTCGTCTCTCTCTCTCTACTGACAAGAAACCCTAGCCGCCCTAGATTTTCGTCGCCCGGAAATAGCCTACCGGCGGCGGATCTCCACCAATTGACCCCAAAATCCCACCCTACAACCTTCTCCTCCCCCTTAATCCCATCCCACAACCAGTTTCCCCAAAAGACCGCCCAGTTTTGACTAATCTCAAATCTGAAAATCCAAGAGGGCCTAACTTCCTCTACGAGTCGATTCCAAGACCTCCAATGGTTCACACCGACATGAGTCGATAGCTCTTGATGAGAGCTATCGATTCATGTGGGTTTGGACCATTTCCAAGCTCGTCCAAGACCGGCCAAGTTCCGGCAAGTCGTCGGAATTCGTCCAAAATCACTCCACTGGTATCCCCCATTTTTTCCTTTTCTATTTGTTCTTTGTTTTTTTTTGTTTTTTTTTTCAGTTTAAAATCGTGAATCCCCTCTGTTTTTAGGTCTGGGTTTTTGTTTTTTCTTTCATTATTTTCCTTTACCTATTCATGATGTTTCGTCTTGATTAATTCAAGACTCAAACATATAATCATGTTTAGTAACTAGGGTTCTTTGATAATCATGTTGCTTAGCCTAGGTTTTTGTCACTGTTTCATATGGATGTTCTTGTTTGATTCACACTGCCTTCGTTTTTGTTAACATGTTATGCATATTCTTGACCGTTTTGGAACCATGTTTAGTCGTTCAAGACTTCCTACTAATCATCGTTAATCGTTAGGTGTTCTACTTGTTAAAATTAATAGTTAGCTTTCATCGACTCATGCTTAGTTTTTCAGATTGCTTTCACTGTCGTTTTCTCTAAATGCTACTGCCCACCTTCAATTGATTGATTATCCTAATTCGTCTCTTGTTTTTAGTATAATCTGAGGGTTAATCATCCACCTAGATTAATCGATCAAGTAATAGTTTAATTAGGTAATGAAGAGACAATTATACGCGACTAATTAAGTGTACATTTGAACTAAGCAATAATACAATTGGCCTAAGTCTAAGAAGTTCAACCTAATTAATCTAAAGTAATTAATTAACCTGAAACTAATCAACCAATTAGGCTAAAGCTCAGTTCTAAAATAATGTTTGGTCATGGTTTAACCTAGACTTATCAAGACTAATTTAGTTAGCAATAATTTCCTATAATCACTTGTTTAATAGTTTAACCTAGTCTAATAGTCTCTTAAGTAGTTAACTAAATCCTAAAAGCTATCTAAGATAGTTAGTTCAGGATTAATTAACTAAAATAAATTAGTTAACCTAGGCTTAAAAGTTAGTCAAAGTTTCTGATTTTTAGTAATTTAGTTGGATTAACCAAACCAAATCAGTTAACTTAGGTTAGGGAATTAAGTTGATTGACTTACATTAATTAACAAGCTAAACCGAGTTAACTAATAGGAACTCAATCAATTAACCCTTGACTAACTGACATCAACCATAGTTAAGAACAACTAATAGTTGACTAAAGAACATAACTAGGGTTAACTAACCAAACTTTAAATAATAACCCAAGTGAGCTTAACCTTGATTACCCAATGGTTAATTCAGGGGCTCTAAGGGGTACATTAGGTAACTCAGTTTAGAAAATCAGGCTCTTAAGGTTAAAAAGGTATTTTCTAAAGAAGAAAGTTCTAGAATAGGGGCATATGTCCCAAAGATAGGGTTGACAGCTGCCCTATGTACTATTGAGTGATGTTTTTCAGCTTTGGATAGAGAATATTCAAAAGAGATCTCATTCCCAAAGCCTCCTATAAATAGACCCCCTTCCTTTTAGACTGGGCAGATATTTTTAGACTCTGAAAATTCTCCCTACATTCTGAAATTGCCTTCTTGAACACTGAACATTGGAAAACAAAAAAAACCAGTATAGTTCTTCATTCAAAAAATGCCAAAAACAAATCAGTAGAAAAAAATCTGATTTCTCTCAAGAATTCTTCAGGGTTTTCTAGTGGATTTTCTCACTTCTTGGTTTTCTTTGGTTTTTGCTTCTGATTTTCTGGAATTCATCTAATTTGGTTGTAGACCTGTGGTCAGTTTCTGGGTTTGCTGTTATTGCTGGCTGAATCTTCCTCTTCTTCACTCTCTGACTCTCATCCTGACCTTTATTTGGTCAGGATCTTTGTTAACTTTCTCTTTTAAAAGGTATGTAACAATGAACTTTAAATAAAGTTATTAAATTCAGAATTTGTGTTGAAATATTTGATTCATGTTGTGTTTTGAGATTATGTAAAGTTGAATCTTATTCTCCTTTATTCTTAGTATAAAAATCTGAAGTAAGACTAGTTGATGTGACATTAATGAATCTGAAAAAATATATTGTGTGTGCAATATCTAAATCCTTGGAATCCTTCTGTTTGCCTTTTGAGTCGGTTAAAATGCTTTGAATATTGTTAGATATAGTTTTTGTGTTAGTCCACAAGTGGAACAATCTGCACTAGGATATTGAACCTGACCTTTTCTATGGTCAGTTTCTTTCTATAAGAGTGCAGAAATACGCTTTTGATTGAGTCTCTTTGGTCAATGAAGAGATTTAACAAGCAAGTCTCTAGGTAGTTTAGAATGTTGGCACTAGGGTAGACGAATCTGACTTCTTAATAGTCAAATTTACCCCATGGTGGTGCATAAACAGTAGCTTGAGGTGTTGAAAATCACCTCATTTTACGGATAAAGTGGGTAATCAAAAGGCTATCTAGAGTAAAGAATCTGAATCCCTTAACATGATTAGATTATTCTCTAAAAAGGGGCCTAAAAAATCAAAGTCATGGTATAAGTATGAGTTTAATGTCAATAGACATAAAAGATGACCTAATTGGAAATGAATCTGACCCCCTTTTATGGTGAGATTCCGTCCATAAAAAGGCATGAAACAGCATAAGGGTAGATGAACCTGACCCTTTATAATGGTCAAGTTCACCCCATATTTTAGATGCTTAGAGAGTAGCTTATCACCCCTCAAGGGTACCAAACGAGGTAATCAACAAAGGTTTTAGAGTAGGGAATCTGAATCTTCCAAATGGTTAGATTCACTCTCTCGACATGCCCAAATCATCAAAGTCAAGGAATAAGTATGGACTGAAGGTCCAAGGTATGAAAAAATAACATTCTGGAGTTGAGTTTGATCCCTCTATGGTCATATTCACGCCAAGCAAGTACATAAATGATTCTGCCTTTAGAACAGTTAAACATAAGTATTATCAGGATTAGAATTGACCTTCTCATGGCCAGTTAGGTTCTGATGGATGCATAACACCTAATTAGTTGGGGTGTTCTACAGATTACAAAGGAGGGCTCAAATGTAGGGCCTTAAGGGAATTCAAGTCAGACAAATTAGTTAAAAATCTTCATTTTTAGTTTTCTTTCTTCTGGAAAATGTATCTTGATAGTAGTAGTCAAGCTGTAATTCATCTGTAATTTATTCTTAGAACTGTTGTAATATAAGACTGGACATTATATTTATAATTTCAGAAAATGTGTGTATTTAGTTTCAGATTTTAAACAAGATTCGAACGGACATTTTTAGACAGTTTAACATTTGAAAATGGACCAAACTATTGACAATAGCTTGACATGGTTTAAAATAGCTTGAACACGGTTTTTGAGGCTTGAAAAATATGAAAAGCTTTTAGCCTCATGGTTGTGTGTCTTCAAAAAATTAAATACAATTTTCCAGGCATCAATTGTTTAAGTATTTCAGATTTGATTAAAAATTCAAAAAGCGTTCTTTTTCGAAACCTCTTTTTTTACAACTTTTTGCTCAAACTGGTCTGCCCAAAATACCTTGTAAATACCCATTGAAATTCTGAGAAAAAATAATTATTTTTAGATCAAAGGAGTTTCGAAGTATATACAAATGAGTTTGTCATTTAAGGCGTTTCTCATCAGATCCACTTTGTATTTTTTTTAATTCCAGAATCCATAACCACATGAAGGATTTAATATATGAGACATATATGCATGGGTCTAGGATATCCGAATTTAATAAAATCATTAAATTAATGATCTATGTGTTTATTTGACCTTTCAAGTATGCAATTTGTCAAACTGTAATTTTTCCTCGTTAATATACCATAATTAAGATGTATAGTTACTCTCTCTTGCGAAATTAGCCATAATTAGGATTGACCAAAGGGTGAAACGATAAAAATGGGGCTAAAATGTGGCCATAGCCCAAGTATCTTGTCCTTTAGGCTAGTACACTTAATCTTAGATAACCTTCTACATATTCTCTAGGTTGAAAAATACCTCTTTTAGTTCGAAATTATAGAACTTAGTGAATAATCAAGCATCGCCTCAAATAGGCACCATAAAACCGTCACGACCATAGTCTTGACTACATAATCTACACTCGGGTGCGACAACTCATGTCCCCGTCTTCAACTTCAAATTATATTAAAATCGTGTGTTCCAATTACGGGTGCATTTCATGTGGCGTAATTGTAATATGTCCAAAAACAAACAAGTGCACGCCATCGTGACTTGTTTCAAGATAAATCCATAAATACTAAAAGTGGCTAAAAGTGAAAAAGGCTAAAAAGCACAATAGGTTTAAAATATGTAAATAATTAGATAATTAGTCCAAATATTAATAGTTAAGCGACCGCGCTAGAACCACGAAATTCGGGAGTGCCTAACACCTTCTCCCGGGTTAACAGAATTCCTTACTCAGATTTCTGGTCGCAGACAAATCAAAACAGAGTCAAATTTCCTCGGTTTGGGATTTAAGAAAAAAAACGGTGTCCCGGAGCATCGTTAAAAATCCGGGTGGCGACTCTGAAATAATAATAAGTCCCAAAACCGAATAATATCACTTTAATTGGAAAAACTCCCTTATTACCCTTACCGGGTAGAGGAAAAATGAGGTGTGACAACTATATGTGGATATGGTTGCACGCTGCGACATGCCTTCTATACTTTATTATTACTGATGGGATTGGGCTGCACGCCGCAGCAGGCACCGTACAATAATGAGTAACTGAGTGTGACGAGCAAGAATTGAGACAATCAGATTGAGTGCTCTGAGAGTGTGAGTACGTGAGGTTTTCCTTGTGTTGTATCACATACAATATTCATATCGATATATAGATACAGAGATGTCATATTGCTCATATCAGTCACACTTGGCATATTTTATTTGTGTTGCACTTAATTGTTAAACCTAAAAGAATGCGTACATTTTCTGTACTGTGTACGAATAGATTATGGGTTTTTTTGGAGATATTATTGTCCTATTTCTTATCATTTATGGACTATTAAACTCTGTATTTGTATTGTATTGATTGAGCTTGTCACTGCTTTCAGCCAAAGGTTATTGTATAGATGTTCATGTACTCGGTAACACCTGAATTTTGAAAAAATTATATTCGAGTTGCAGTTGTTTATATCGGCTATTTATGAGAGTTACTACTGTTAGACTTGCTTCATCTTATTTTTGATATATAAATGCCTAGTTTTGTCGACTTGCCTTTTTTTTATGATAGGCGCCATCATGACATGTGGAGTTTGGATTGTAGCAATTTGAGGGTAGAAGTGAAAATAGAAGTGGAAACTAGCTTTTACCCATGCAGATTATTTAACTGTATACCTGAAAAAGAAACATTGGAGGACTCAAATTGAAGTATAACACACATTACTTTTGGTACAAAATGCAATGCAGTATTCGCCCTTCTTAACCATTTATATATAATAAAAATAAATATATATAATATAATATAATGTTAAGAGCATTAAGATCCCAAGTCCCAACTCATCGTGTTTGCAAATTCATAACCTCGAATCTACACTCATGGGCCTGATTGGCAGATCACAAAACATTATGGTGTAATGTGTACTTATTACGAAGTTCAAAAACACAATTCAAAACAAATCGAAGGACTCCATGGCGAATAAAGAGTTCATATAAAAACCCTAATCTTCTCCATTTCGCCATTCTAGGGTTTCCTTCTTCAGAGCCAACTGGACAGCAGCCCCCTTACCGCCTTCCCCCCTAAAACACACACACACACGCACGCACACCACCTCCAGCCACCATGGGTCGTATGCACAGTCGAGGGTCCGTTCATTCTTTCTTTTTCTCTGTATATACTTCATATATAACACTTATTAATGGCACACTGTACTTATATATTTTTTGTATATTTTGTTATGACTATTGCTTTTTACACAGTAAGGGTATTTCGGCTTCAGCACTTCCGTACAAGAGGACTCCACCAAGTTGGTTGAAAATCTCTGCACCTGATGTAAGTAATTTCTACTGGCATTTCAAAACCTATTGATCTTTACTTGTTTCAGTTTTGGTTTTTAAAATTCTGCACATTTATTTAAAAAATTGACTTGATATATTGCTTGAAAATTAGAAGTCCCTGAGAGCCAATGACATATAGTTCGAAACTCGATGCATAAAGGATTCGTCCCTCTATCCTTCTCCACTTAAATACCAGGCTTTTATCTGGAGTTGGATGGGTTCGAAACCATAATGTGCGCCTAAACCATACATCACAAGTTGCGCTCCTACCACTAGACTAAAGCCTAGGGGCATTTGGTAGTTTACTTTCATTTGTTTGTAAAAAGGGATATAAAATTTAGAGCTTGTAATGATTTTTGTTATGGACTCCATGTTATATAAAACCTTTACATTAATGAAAGATGGAAGTTATTAAGTAGGCAATTTATGCTGATCATGAATTTGTTGTTAACTTGTTATACTATTGGACTCTAGTGTAACCACTAAGAAAACGACTCATATATTTAGTGGAGTAGTCAGCCATCTTATCTTTGCAGTTATATCTAAACCTCTTGCCTATGCTACCCTAGGTTCCCCGTTTAATACTTAAATTGTGGATTCATGGTATTTTCTTAATGCCTTTTATGTAATGTGCCTATTGAAGTGCCACAGCTGGTTACAGTATTGTGTCCCTTGTTTGACTGGTTCAAATAAAGGAAGGGGCTAGTGTGTTATGGGGTTATAGGTGGACTTGACTCCTGATTAATTGAGATTCTTGTCCCTTACCACATGCTTCTTCGAAGTAACACTTATTTCCTACCATATAGTGGAAGAGATGGATCTTTTCCCTTTTATTCACTGAAGTTAAATATTCCTGTACTTGAAAAGATAAAAGCAAGGTATACAAGGTCCCTCATAAAAATTGGTATAACCATGCTAGTTAAGATTGAAGTAATGTGACAGAGGCAATGCGGGGTCCTTCCTTTGTGTTAGTGATTTTAAGGATATGAGCCATTTTACGTTGAAGAATGTGGCATATAAATTGCTTGTGCATTTTGGCTTCATGTAATTTAGTAGAAAGCAGAAAATTATATTTCCCATCACCAGGGTCATTTGAGGTTTTCTTCATAAAAAGGGTTGAGCTTCTTCCCTTCATGAGGATCGGTCGAGCTTTTTCTCTTCATGAGGATCAGTTGAGCTTTTCTGTCTGTTTGAACATCGATCAGAAGGTTCAGTACAGAACCTGGTTGGAAATTGCTAAAATTCAAAACTATGTCCAAATATTTAAATGTGTAACTTCATTGGATAAAGTCCTGTACTTATTTCTAGTTTCTTAACTAGCAGCATTCTCTTGTGTTTCAGGTTGAAGATAACATCTGCAAGTTCGCAAAAAAAGGCTTAACACCTTCTCAAATTGGTGTTATTCTTCGTGATTCCCATGGCATTGCTCAGGTGAAGAGTGTAACTGGTAGCAAGATTCTCAGGATTTTGAAGGCTCATGGTACCTATTCAATATTTTGTGTTTTTTGTTGGTATTAGTTGTCTCAAGGAAATATTTGATAGAATAATGATACTTAATTTGCTAGGACTTGCTCCCGAGATTCCCGAGGATCTGTACCACCTTATCAAGAAAGCAGTTGCAATCAGGAAGCATCTTGAAAGAAACAGGAAAGACAAAGATTCCAAGTTTAGATTGATTCTTGTGGAGAGCAGGATTCACCGACTTGCTCGCTACTACAAGAAAACAAAGAAGCTTCCACCAGTCTGGAAGTAGTAAGTCCAGTCTGCCTATTTGACTCTACTAGTGAATTGCTTCTGATTCACCTTTTAATCAAGCTTTATGTTGCATTTGCAAATAATATATTTTCAAATATATGTGAAATTGTGAATATGTCCAATGCTTTTATGAATTGATTTATTTATCTAAGCATGCTCTGTTAATTGTCCTTGGAAATTTGGTGGAAATGTTTATTTTGGTTGTAGAATATTGATTCTATCAATGCATTATGGTTATTCTCTTTCCAATGTAGTAATAGATAGACTATTCTAGTTGTAGATCTTGTGTGGTTCCAAAGACAATTTTTACACTTGCTATAAAGAATTTGGTTTCAAGCTATGTCGCGCGGACTCTCCAAAATGTAGCCGTACCCGTGTCGGATCCTTAAAAAATGCACTACTTTTGGAGGATCCGATGCGTATCCGGCCACATTTTCGGAGTGTCCGAGCAACATCGGTTTCAAGGATAAGCTGTCCTCAAATGGGATGTTTATAGTTACTACAGTATATACATGCTGAAGGCACCACTTCTTTTTCTTGCTTGAGTCTGGCAAAAGAACATACATTCTTCTTTCAAATATTAATGAAAGCAAATGGAGAGAAGTTTATGGAAATCTTCATGTTTCCTGCCCAACCCTTCAAACTGTATTTGCTGAATATTATTAAGGTTTGGTTTCATACAAGATACCATACCATGTGCTGTGCGTTCAGATTTGCAGACAGGTGCAGGATGCTTGGATATCTTTGTGCGGCTTAGTCCTCTAATGGCAAGTCCTTTGTAGGGAGGGAAGTAGCAGGGTATAGGTTTTGTCAGGTTGCTTGTTCATGTTCTGGTTTACTTAGGTGGGGGTTTTATAGATTAAAAAACAAATTTTGCAAGCTCTTTGTCTTTTTAAGCAAACGGCTAAATTCTAAGATAGAGCTCAATGGTATCACCATCACAGCTTTAAAGCTGTTAAAACACTTTTAATCAGAAGCAACAGTGTTTACTCTTTCCTGTCATGTGAGTCAGATATCTGCCAAAGTTGGAGCTCTTTTGTCTGCACAAATCTAATTATGTGAAAGACACTTTAATACTGGTTTTTCCTAGTTAATCATCCTCCTCTTTTCCTCTCCTTGTGAATTGCTGTGTACTAATTTCAGTTTTTAACTTGCAGTGAATCTACCACTGCCAGTACTCTCGTGGCATAGAGAAGTCAGGTGCAGGCGATGCTACTTTCTTTGTCAAGTCATATCTTGAAAATTCTAGATTAAGTTGTTTTGGCATGGCCTGGATACTTCAATTGTAACGCATTATGTACTCAGCTGATGATAGGGTTCATTTAAGGTATCATTTCAGGATTTTGACATTGAGACTTGTTATTTATGGTACTTATAATTTTTGCTTATCTATGTTTTTAAATTCTCGTCAAGTGAAATTTCGGCCCTCGTGAGACCCAATCGAGCTTGCAATGGTCACATGCAATCATTTAGTAGAATTTTATTTTAACAACCTATAGGATTGTCTACTAAGGCTTCAACACAGGTACTCTACTCTTAAGGCTTTAGACACAGAAAAAACTTCCCCTAGCATATTTTGCATATGTTGGTATTCGATATTTTTATAAGCTGGGCTCATGCGGCTACTCTGGTTTTAAGTTTTTGGTATAAACTCCCTTGTGTGGAAAAGCAGATGCAGCCACAGGAATATCATGTCCAACCAAATATACGCAGACCACAATAACAAACCCAGTTTGATCCCAACAGGTGGGTCTGGGGAGGGTAGTTTGTACGCAGACCTTACTCCTACCTAATGCAGACCTTATTCCTACCTAATGCAGCTAGAGAAGTCAACCAAATATACGCAGACTCATGCTCTTATTCCATCCCCCAAACAGGCCACCCTCAAAAGCAAAATACTTAAAAAGGCAATAAGCAGATAAACGAAAATGAACTAATCTCCATCATAAAGTTCAAAACCCCAAAAGTATCATATCCAGCATAGGTTGGAATATCTCGCAGAATCCAACTTCACGTTTTGGCTTACCAATAATTTTCTATTCTTGTTCATGAGAGACTTTAATAATTATAGTATAAAGAAGGAAAATTTTCGTTCCTATACCATATAGGAAATTATATTACCAAATATGTTTATGGTTTGGAAATTACTTGCCCTGTTAATAATTATTTTACAAAAAAAATACAATTCATTAAATATGGAATCTTAGTAGCTGTATTCTTCCTATTTAGGCGCGCTAAAATTAGGGAAGTAAATGTTCTTCCAGATATTTCATTAAATAAGGAATCATTGTAGCAGTAGAATTCCTTATTTAGGCGCGCTAAAATTAGGGAAGTAAATGTTCTTCCAGATATTTCATTAAATAAGGAATCATTGTAGCAGTAGAATTCCTTATTTAGGCGCGCTAATATTGGGGAATTAAAGATTCTTTCAGATATTTTCAAACGCAAATCATGCTGTATTAATTTTCGTCTCTTCTATTCAAATTGTACGATTCTGTTTTTGCGATATACTCTGTTTCGACATTTTTTTATCATTTCACAAATCAAAAACGACTAAAACTTCTACAAATCTTCTGCAAAAAACGCAATTATGTCGAAAATCCCAATTATGCTACAATTGAATGGGAATTGGGATATTAAAATTCAATGTACCCAGTTTGTAGATATTTTGTAGATAAATTGTAGATTATTTGTATTCTGATTGTAGATGCTTTGTTTTCTGTTTTCACAAATCAAAAACGACTAAAACTTCTACAAATCTTTTGCAAAAAACGCAATTATGTCGAAAATCGCAATTATGCTATAATTGAATGGGAATTGGGATATTAAAATTCAATGTACCCAGTTTGTAGATATTTTGTAGATAAATTGTAGATTATTTGTATTCTGATTGTAGATGCTTTGTTTTCTGTTTTCACAAATCAAAAACGACTAAAACTTCTACAAATCTTCTGCAAAAAAAAACGCAATTATGTCGAAAATCACAATTATGCTACAATTGAAATGGGAATTGGGATATTAAAATTCAATGTACCCACTTTGTAGATATTTTGTAGATAAATTGTAGATTATTTGTATTCTGATTGTAGATGCTTTTTTTTCCTGTTTTCACAAATAAAAAATGACTAAAACTTCTACAAATCTTCTGCAAAAAACACAATTATGTCGAAAATCTCAATTGTGCTACAATTGAAATGGGAATTGGGACGCGGAGAAAGACTATGCCTCTTATCTTCATTTGCATGAGCAGCTTTTCCATTCTTTTTATGTGAATGTGGTGATAATACACCCAAATCAAACGATGGAATATCTGCTTCTCTTGCTTTTTAGGGTTGTTCTTTGAAGGTTTGTTCTTCTTCATTTAGAAATTTGAAGCTGAAGGTAAATGTGCGTATTAAGTTTGAAGAATTGACTTCAATTTTGACTGGTTGTACTGGAAAAAACTAGAATTCGGACGTTAATGGTGGGGATCAACAGAGGAAATAATGGGAAATAAACGTTTCTCTGGTTTAAACAAAGGAAATAATGGGAAAGAAACGTGGGAGGGGGGGGGATTCTGTGGAATATACAGTACCATTAATTTAAGAGGGATATACGGACCATTTAATGTAGAGTTAATATACAAATGGTATATAATCAGTAGTTAGGTATACTAAATGTAATTATATCAAACCTTAAAAATTGAGGGTAATATAATTTCCTATATGGTATAGGAATGTAAAAATTCCTATAAATAAACGGGGCTCAAATACTACTTTATTTTGTCTTGTTCCCATTCTTCATTTTCTTCTTGTCGAATATAAAGAGACTTCTAATAAGTAATTACTCTCTCTGTTTCCGTTTATGTGAACTTATTTCCTTTTTGGTCCGTTCAAAAAAGAACGACTCATTTCTAAGTTTGGTAACAATTTAGTTTAAACTTACAATTCTACCCGTAATGAGAAACTTTTATAACCACACAAATACTCTGGGCTCTTTTTTGACTTGTTTAGGACCACAAATTTCAAAAGTCTTTTTTTTCCCTTAAATTCCGTGCCCAGTCAAACATATTCACGTAAATTAAAACGGAGGAAGTAATATTTAGAATCTTTATGTGGTATGCTCGGTTTAGGTACTTTCTTCTTTACATTGCAAGGTTACTATAGATACAAAAATCTTTCAATGTAAGAAAAGAATAACTTCCAAAGCATCAAACCAGCTGGTGGATGGTCCACTAAAGCCAAAAGAAACGGCTAATAGGAATCCGATGGGACATTATGTATCCAAATAAAAAGAGAAATCACCAACTATGCTTGAGGAAAAAGGGGAATAAAATTACAAGAACAAAGGACATGTGTTCATGTCCTTTCTGGAAAGGAAATTTAGATTTAGAATTCCTGTATTTTGTCATTTTGTGCACAACGTATAGCTTCAAGGACACTGGCACACTGATAGAGGCGAAACCGGAGTTTTAACTTTGACACCAATGTCATAGTTCGTCTTAGTTACTAGGTTTTCAATTACATATTTATATACATCGAACCAATTTTCTAGTAGAAATACAGGGTATAAGCAAAATCTACTGGATTCGTCTGAACCCGTAGCTAATAATCTAGCTCTACCTTTTGCACACTGCATTGCAGCAACTCCAACAAGAGAAACTGACACTCTTGGAAGTATATAGTTTCATTTCATTTACACTTCATGCCTCATGCTATGTTAGTATTGAACTATACCTATCAGAAGGTATCTTCAATACATCAAACTATCCTACCACTTAATCATCTAATCAATCAATGAATCAGACATTCTTTTCATAATATGGCTAAGTTCTTTGTAATTACAACAACAATAACATACCCAGTAAAATTTCACTAGTGGAGTCTGGGGAGAGTAGAGTGTACGCAAACTTTACCCCTATCCCGAAAAGGGTAGAGAGGCTGTTTCCGGAGACTCTCGGCTCAACAAGAGAGATAATAATATCAGAAAAGAAACAAAAGAAAATGCATGTAACAACAAAAGATGCCAGAAAGAAAATAACAACAACGAATAAGTGAAATTTCCCCCAACATCATTGTGTAAAAGGGCAGAGTGAAAAACATGAGCCGTTCATTTTTTCGTTTCTGGAAAAAGAGGACAAGATTTCTTATAAGCCAGCAACAATGTCGTACAAATATTAATTTGAAAAGGAAAGAAGGCTGGAGAAGTGCTGGAGTTGGGATTTCACTTCTTCTGGTTTCTTAATATAGGAAAAAAGATTTCATAATTTGTCATTTTTGGTGAATGTTGCAACTATTACCAATAAAGCATCATTGTTAGGTATATGTTACATTTGCAGCTTCAAATGGTTTCTTTCTTTCCCCTCTCCAGAAAGAAACTAGAGAAAGCATAGTAAAAAGAACCAAACTAAACGGTTTTAACTTTTAAACATAGTAGAATCTTTCATCTGAGAGCCAAAATAAGATGTCTAACTTCAGAAATCATGTAGAGGGAATGATTGATTCAAAGATCAGAAAGGGAATGGATATCTAAATAGTAGTGCAAAATGGATTAACCAAATCGGCACACTTAGGGGTCGTTTGATTTGAAGACAAGTTATGCTGGGATTAGTTATGTTGAGATTAGTTATACTGGGATTATTTATGCTGGAATTAGTTATCTTGGTATTATTTCTTATTGACTGTTTGGTATGTTGTATTAATCATGGGATTGTCAATTTTATTGTTTCATCCTGCGATTACTATTCCCACCTATTTTTAATCCTGAGATAAATTATCCTGGGATAAGTTATCCCTGGTGTAATAACCACACAGGGGATAAGACGGAACTAAATTTTTATCCTAGGATTATTTTTGCTTATCCGTCATACCAAACGACCCCTTAGAACACAAGATCATACTCCAACAAGCCAGAGACAATCCAACCAAATGTGATATACACAAAAGGAATTCAAATATGGAACTATCATGTAGTACTGTTATTATAATGTAATAAAGATGGTACATGTTCACTGTCCATAATCAGCAGTTTTTCTATCAATCATGAATTCTATGAAACAAAAACAGTGGCATTCCTGGAAGTGGCAAAAGTTGGTTTCAGGTTGCATCTGATACAAAATAAATTTCCATAAACACAATGTCCAACTATCAAATAACTACTTCATCGTGGGATCGGATATGCTCCTTTTATCGCATCATATAGGAGTGCAAGAAAATGGGGACAATGCACATATGCTGAAAACAATAACAAGAATCAAAATGAACAAGAAATTGAACTCCTACCACATAATTGAAAGAATGTATCATTGTGCACTCTTCTTTCCATCGCCATAGTAACTGAGGTACCATCGAACGAATTTCTTCAATCCAGTCTGTAAATCTGTTGTAGGCTTATATCCAAGCTCCCTTTTGGCAAAGCTTATATTTGCATGAGTAAACTGCACATCACCGTTCCTTGGCAACTTCATCACCGATCTTTTAGCCTTTACCTTTAGCAACCTCTCCAAAATGCTAACAAGATCAGAAACCGGCACAGGGGAAGTATTGCCCAAATTGAACACCCTCAATTGAGCAGGGCCTTTCTTCTTCCCGCCACTTCCCGTGCTCTTTTCAGCAGTGTCCAATGCCGCCAAACAACCCTTTACTATGTCATCAATGTAGGTAAAGTCCCTAGCAACAGTCCCATGATTAGCTGCCTCAAAGATGGGAATTGACTTTCCCTTCAAAATATCCCTTGTGAAAAAGAAGTAAGCCATGTCTGGCCGACCCCATGGTCCATAAACCGTGAAAAATCTCAATCCGGTTAACGAAAGCCCATATATATGATTATAGGTATGAGCAATTTCCTCACCAGCCTTTTTAGTTGCAGCATATAAACTAGCAGGTTGGTCTGTCCTATCCTTTTCTGAGAAGGGCACCTTAGTATTCAAGCCATATACAGAACTAGATGATGCCCACACAATAGCAGGCTGAGGATTAGCATTTTTGCAAACTTCAAGAACATTAACCAAACCAGCAATGTTACTATGCACATATGAGCCAGGATTTTCCATGGCATACCTAACACCAGCTTGTGCAGCCAAATGCATAACATGACTAAATTGAACAATATCAAATAGTTTCTTCAAGAGGGCGACATCATTGATGTCGCCCTCTACAATGTAGACCCCGGCACGCTCTAACAGCGCTTGCCGGGCTCTTTTCAGGGTTGGATCATAATAATCATTGAAATTATCCAACCCCACAACGCCATCGCCGCGACGTTTTAAGGCAGCGGAGACATGAGTCCCAACAAAACCAGCAGCACCAGTTACCAAAACCGAAATACCAGAATGTGACCTGACTTTAGCTGAAGCTGTAATCCTTTTCTCCCAAGCTGGACCATCATAAGAGCTGGTTCTAAGAGATCTCCTTGAGAGATCTGAAGCTGCAGGGGATGATGAAGAAGAAGATGGTGATCTGAAAAAGAATACAAAGATCAACCCCAAGAACACAAATGACCAAAATGTGAGCTTGGTTAAAGAAAAATGGAGCCTTAGCCTATTGTAAGGGGATTTTTCCTTGAACTTTCCAGGAGTTGATGGGATATTGTCAATGTGCTTCATTTGGGACATATATTCTTGGGAAATCTTGGTGATTTGAGCATACCCCAATTTGGGTATCTCTTGTTTTCAAGGCAAAATAAGCAACTTTCTTGGATTTTCTTGGAAAAAAAGAAAAAACTAAGTGTTAGAGTTTGAAAATTTCCTCCTTTTTTCCACCCATATTTGTGAAAGAATTGATTAATTTTTTTTTGGGGTTGTGGAAATGGAGAAAAGAAGAAATGAGGAAAAAACGGTGGGAATGAAGGGAGCTGGATAATATGGAACTTTAAGACCCCTTTATTTATGGGAATCTAATGGCTTTCTTGAAAGGACTGTTGGAGGATAGTGGTTTTACATTTGTGGGGCTTATTTGGCTTTGGTTTTTACAGAAGGAAGATGATGATTGATTAAGGAAATGGGTGATGAGAGAGAGAGAGAGAGAGATTGAGGTTTGAAGAATTTATTAAAACGGAATGATAGAAAGATTTGGGGTGGACTAATAAGGAAATCAAGATGAGAGTCAAACAAGACTCTAATTAATGAAAGATTTACCTTCGAAAAGTATTAAACTTCAGACTGCAACTCTATATTACCCTACTCCCCAAGATATGTTGCAATCAAATTTATGACTTAGGGTGTGTTTGGTACAAAGAAAATTATTTTCAATTTTTTCATGTTTGGTTGACTTAAATAGTTTGGAAAATATTTTTCTTATGAACTCATTTTTCTTCGATTGGAGGAAAATATTTTCCTTATCAAGAAAAGAAAAAATATTTTCTAATACTCCTTCACAACCTTACCCACCCTCACCAACCTACGTCACTCCCTTTCTCCAAAAAAGTTTTTTTTTTTCTTTTCAAATTTCAATTTTTCCGTTACCATCCACCCTACTTACTACCCCTCCACACCTCCTCCCTTCCCCCCAAATTTTTTTTAGTTTTTTTTTACCTTTTTCTTTTTTGCAATTTCAAATTTCTATTTTTTCGTTATTCTGCACCCCCACCCCACCCTCACCGCCCCCAACCTGCACAAAAGAAAGCTTTTTTTAAACTTTTTTTTGTAATTTTAAATTTCTATTTTTTTTGTTTTTCTGCCCCCTCCCCCCGCCCCTGCCACCCCCTCCCGAGAAAAAAAAATATTTTTTAATATATTTTCAGTTTTAGTTTTTTTGATTTTTTGATTTAAAGGTTCAAAATTTTACAAATTTCAAAGTTATGATTTCAGAGGTTTGTGTGTTTGAAAATTTACGGGTTTAGAAATTATAAAGTTTAGGGGTTAGAAATTTCGCGGTTTTGAAAGTTTAGCGATTCAGAAGTTAATGAAATTTGTGAGTTCGGAAGGTTGTTGGTTCGAAAGTTTATGGCTTCATGTTTATTATATCTAAATTATTTATGATATACTCTTGAGAAGTCATTTTCCTTAATTTGCGTATCAAACACCGGAAGATGAATAAAATTATAAAAGGGAGTAAAATCTCACTTGTATAGACACGTTCGAACCACTACTGAAATATACTTATTTTTATGTTATCTTATTGCTTTCTTATTTATAAGTCTAGATCCTATTATTAGCTAATCTCTTTGGTTATCAGAAGCTCGAATACTTTTTAAAATAGCTTTGACTAAGAATCCAATTCTTTGGTTAAACAAATTGGTTCCGTTGCCGGGAATCTGATAATCTTTATTTTTTTTTCGTGAATAACCTTATTGAATCATGTCGAATACCAACGACAACAACCAACAAACAACTGGAGACCTAGTTCCATCGCATCAGGGATCCCCACGAGGTTCAAGGGACAACTACCTAGAAAGATCTACAACTCACAACAATGATCAAATTGGAAACAAGCAAACAGGAGAATAAAACCTTGTGAAGCAGTTGGTTGGTGAATATGTGAGTGAAGCTCTTCAAGCTTTCATGAGGGGGATACCAACTGTGTCGCCCACGCCTCCTCCAAACAACACCGCGACTGTAGAAAATCCACAATATGGACTAGCAAATTCAGGAAGTAGAGGCACTCTAAATGAATCACTTGGAGGAAGACCAGGTATGTCTAATAATTTAGATTAACAATCTTTAATACTAACCTTGCAGAAACAGGTGAAGGAACAAAACGATCGCATCGAGCAAATTCCTAGAGTACCACCTGTCATCAAGGGTATTGATATTGATAAATACTCTCAACAACCCTGGAAGCCAAGTGCAGCACCTTTACCGATTCCTAAGAAATTCAAAATGCTTGACGTACCAAAGTACGATGGGAAAACTGATCCACGTGATCATGTTATTGCTTTCACCACATGAGTAAAAGGCAACAACCTGACTAAGCAAGAAATTGAATCCTTGTTGGTCAAAAAGTTTGAAGAGACACTCACCAAAGGAGCATTAACATGGTATTCTCTGTTGCCAGAAAATTCTGTTGATTCTTTTGCTGAGCTTGCAGATTTGTTTATAAAAGCATTCCGGTGCACAAAAAGTGGAAAAAAGAATGGAAGACATATTCAAAATAAAACAAGAAGATACGAAGTTGGTTCGTGAATTCGTAGACAGGTTTCAACGTGAAAGGATGCTTCTACCAGGAGTACCTGACAATTTGGCAGCTATGGCCTTTGCAAGTAATTTGAACGATAAAAGCTTTGAAGCCATGAGGATACTCAAAGAGAGATTAAGAGAGATCCCAACTACGACATGGAACGATGTTTATAACAGGTACAACACCAAATTACGAATTGAGGAAGATATTATTGCCCAATCAAAAGCAGAAGACAGGATGAATTCTAGACGCTTCGAAACAGAAAGGCAAACTGGCAAAAATAGGTACGATCCATACGTGGGACCTTCAGGACGAGAGGCTTGTTCCAAATTTAATCAGACCGTCGAATAAAGATTCGATCTCATCATCATCAAGATCCAAAAAGAATCGAGATGAGCGAAATAGAGGTCATACAAGAATTGGAGATTACAGTTTCAATGTAAGTACTTCCAAATTAATTATAGTATTAAGAAATATGAGTGATAAAGTTCGATGGCCCAAATAAATGAGATCAAATCCAAATAGAAGGAACCCGAACTTCTAGTGTGAATTTCACAATGATCATGGGCACAAAACATCAGACTGCAGGTTATTTCAAGGTGAGGTAGAACACTTATTAAAACAAGGTTATCTAACAGAACTGTTTAGTGAAAAAGGTAAACAGGCATATATGAAGAATAGGCAGGAGCCCCCAAAACAACCATCTCCGAAGAGAACTATAAATGTGATAAATAGAGGAGATGAGGTAAATGGCGTAACTTATACTTCAGCAAGAAGGATGACCAAGTTCATAGTGACCCACGGGAAACGGGCTCGTGAGACTTTGGAGGCTGACAGCATCTCATTCGATGACTCAAATGCTGATGGATTACTGCTTCCACATAACGACGCACTGGTAATATCTCTACTTATACATGACACTAACGTAAAAATAGTATTGACTGATCCAGGTAGCTCGGTCAATATCATTTTGCTGAGGGTTGTGGAAGAGATGTTAATGGGGGACCGTGTAATTCCAAAAGCACGTTCCTTGTCCGGATTCGACAACTCTACTGTCATAACAAAAGGAGAAATTGAGCTTAATACCTATGCAGGAAAAAAAGGCGTCATCAAGGAAACAAAATTTCAAGTTATAGATACAAATATGGCTTATAATGTAATCATAGGGAGACCATGGATCCATGACATGGATGCAGTACCATCCACCCTATATCAGGTAATCAAATTCCCTTCCATATGGGGAATCCAGCAAATTCAAGGTGATCAACAAACTTCAAGAAACATCAACTCAGTGATGCATTCTAATATAAAACAAATAGCGGAGGAATCAAAAGACGAGGGAGAAACTCGAACAGACACGGAAGAAAATGATAAAGACACGGTGAATCAAATCATCATGGATGTCACATCAAGACATACGAACATGGATTACAGACCTGATGTTATTCAAGAACTAGAAGAGAATGAAAATATCAAGACAACGACTAAGGAGCTCGAAGCTGTTCCACTGTTCAAGCTTAAGCCTGAGCACAAAATCCACATAGGAGAAAGGCTAAGCCCGACCAGAAAATGTAAGTTAATTGAGTATTTAAAAGTTAAAGCAAATTGTTTTGCTTGGTCCCATTCAGATATGACAGGTATACCCCCAGAAGTGATGACTCATAAACTAAATGAAGACCCATCCTTCGTACATGTCAAGCAAAAGTAAAGAAAGCAGGGATCATTCAAGAATCAAGTGATCGATGAAGAGGTACAGAAACTCTTAAAAATTGATTCAATACGTGAGGTAAAATATCCTAATTGGTTAGCAAATACAGTAGTGGTACCTAAAAATAACGGTAAATGGAGAGTATGTGTAGATTATACGGATTTGAATAAAGCATGCCCAAAAGACTTATTTCCATTACCGCACATAGATCAAATGATTGATGCCACTACAGGTCATGAATTATTAAGCTTTTTAAATGCATATTCTGGTTACAATCAGATAAAAATGGACCCCTCAGACGAGGAAAAAACCTCCTTTATTACAAATAGGGGGACTTATTGTTACAAAGTCATGCCTTTTGGCTTGAAAAATGTTGGAGCCACGTATCAGAGGCTAGTGACCAAGATGATCCAGGAACATCTGGGGAAAATAATGGAGGTGTACATTGATGACATGTTGGTAAAGTCAACGAAGGAAGAAGATCATTCCCAACATCTCTCAACTACTTTCGAGATCATCCACAGGTATAATATGAAGTTAAATCTAGAAAAATGCGCATTTGGTGTCGAATCAGGTAAATTTTTGAGTTTTCTCGTATCAAATAGAGGTATTGAAGTAAATACTGCTCAAATTAAAGCTATTGAAGAAATACCTGATGTACTAACAAGCAAAAAAGAAGTTCAAAGATTAATAGGTAGGATTGCAGCTTTAGGAAGATCCATCTCCAGATCTTCAGAGAAGAGTTTTAAATTCTTCTCAGTACTAAAGAAGCAGAATCAGTTCGAATGGACTGAAGAATGTCAACAAGCTCTTAAAGACTTGAAGGCTTATCTATCGAATCCCCAACTATTGTCTAAACCAAAAGAAGAGGAAAGGTTATACATTTATCTTGCTGTGGCAGAAATAACCATAAGTGCAGTCCTGGTAAGGGAGGAAAAAGGTAAGCAATCTCCTATCTACTATAAGTAAGTCCTTACTAGATGCTGAAACTAGATATCCTCATTTAGAAAAATTAGCCTTGGCTCTAATCATCACAGCTAGAAAGTTAAGACCTTACTTTCACTGACACCCAATTACTGTTGTAACTTCATATCCTTTGAGAAATATTTTGCATAAGAAAGAACTGTCAGGTAGACTGGCTAAATGGGCAATGTAACTAAGTGAATATGGCATAGTCTATCAACCTAGGACTGCAATAAAGTCTCGATTTTATGCCGATTTTATCGTAGATTTTAACACTAGCTTAATTCCTCAAGTAGAAAAAGAGTTACAAATCTTTACCGGAGCTAATCCAGGAATATGGACTCTATTCACTGACGGCTCTTCTAATATCAAAGGAGCCGGGTTGGGAATTATTTTAATACCACCTTCAGGTGAAAAGATAAGGCAAGCTATTAAATTTTATCCCATTACTAACAATGAAGCGGAGTACGGAGCTGTCATTGCAGGACTCGAATTAGCACGAGAACTCTCAATTGAGCAGATCGTGATCACAAGTGACTCTCAACTAGTGGTGAACCAGATGCATGGGACTTATACTTCTAGAGAGACTCGAATGCAACAGTATCTGGAAAAGGCACGAGTCATGGTGAAGCAATTCCAGTCATGGAAGATTATGCAAGTACCTAGAGAGGAAAACGCAGAAGCGGATGCGTTAGCTAATCTTGCAGCAGTTACCGATGTAACGAATAAAGACAATGCTATTGTGATACACTTATTTCATTCAGGAATTGACCAGGACAAGAATGAGGTAACATTTAATAATCTAACCTGGGATTGGAGAAACGAAATTATATTTTTTTGCAGAATGGTACCGTGCCTGAAGATAAGAAAGAAGCTCAAGCACTTCACCGAAAAGTTTCACGGTACTGCCTAGTTCATGACACTCTGTATCGCAAAATGTTTGGAGGTCCCCTAGCAAGGTGCCTTGGACCAAACCAAACTGAGTACATGATGAAAGAAGTACACGAAGGACATTGTGGGAACTACGCAGGTGCAAGATCCTTAGTCAAAACCCTAATCGGAGTAGGATACTATTGTCCTGAGATGGAAGAAGACGCTGAAAATTTTGTAGTTAAATGCGATAAATGTCAGCGATATGCTAACAATATGCATCGGCCCGCAAAATTAACACACCCGGTTGTATCACCTTGGCCATTTATGAAATGGGGAATGGATATAGTAGGACTTCTAACCCCAGCCAGAGGAAAGGTACGATTTTTACTTGTATTAACAGATTATTTCTCAAAATGGGTGGAGTCAGATTCTTTTAAACAGGTGCGAGAAAAAGAAGTGAAAAGTTTCATATGGCGAAACATCATATGTCGTTTTGGTGTACCAAAGGAAATTGTATGTGACAACGGCCCACAATTCATAGGCCCTCAAATCACAGAATTCTTTCAAAGTTGGCAAATCAAACGAATCACTTCTTTACCATATCATCCCGTGGCTAACGGGCAAGCTCAATCAACAAATAAAATCATTTTTAACAATCTGAAGAAACGATTGGAAAAAGCTAAGGGAAATTGGCCTGAAGAACTACCGGCAGTGTTATGGGCTTATAGAACTACTGCAAAGACAGCCACGGGAGAAACCCTATTCGTGCTTGTTTACGGCTCAGAAGCTCTAATACCAGTGGAAATTAGTGAACCGAGCATGAGATTCACAATAGCAACAGAAGAAACAAACAATGATGAGTTGAGAACAAATCTGGATTTACTCGAGCAAAGGAGAGAAGCTGCTTTAAACACATGGCAGCTCAAAAGAAAATATAGAGCGATATTACAACAGAAAATCTCACCTTAGATACTTCAAAATTAGGGACTTTGTCCTTAAGAAAGTTTTTCAATCAACAAAGGAGGCTGGAGCAGGAAAATTAAATTCAAATTGGCAAGGACCCTACAAAGTGCGTGTTATTGCTGGAAAAGGAGCTTATGAGCTGGAAATCATGGATGGTAGAATTTTACCAACAAGTTAGAACGCTATTCACTTGAAGAAATATTACTTCTAAGGAGAAGGAATACCCACGGTCAGGTATCATTACGTTCAATTTTATTTAGTACAGTTAAAATTATACTAACCATTTCAGATGATAGGCAAAAAGCTAACCCATCACCAGATTATGATAGTAGACCTGAATAGACACAAGGAAAAAACTGAATTCCCAGTCTAGGGTTACAACTTTCTGATGGACTTTTCAAAGGGTTAAGCAATCATCATCTAAACTATATACCTTCGAGTCCCATATGTTTTTCCTTTTCAGGAAAAGGACCACAAGAAAGGAATAGTCAAGTGCTAGAGATTTCATTCTTCAAAGCTCAAACACTTGGGGGACTATACAGTATGGAAGGAGGCAAAGAAGACTATCAAAAGAGTCAAAGTTCAAGCCTGAAGATCCATTTTTCCCAACAAGTCAAAAGTTATGAGCAGAATCAAAGAGCCAAAGACAAAAACACAAAGACAGATTCAGAAACCTACGAAGAACACACTCGTGAATATAAACGAATGTTTAGGTTAAAGGCAGAATTTTAGTTACGGGAAGAAATTCATACCCCCGTGTTTATTCAAAAACCTGTTGTAAGAGAAAACAGTTACGAAAGAGTCATAGACGATGCTCAAACACATGTAGAATGTTACTAAAGTTCGAATAATATAAAGAATTTTNGTTGAGACGTCTTCTTCATTAAGTGTCGTTCATAAAAGGGCCCTCTTTTATAAATCGTGCTTATTTCAAAAAGACACGAAATACTGAAGCATTTTTTAATGCAAAATTAAATACCAAAGGAGTAAAACAAAAACTCAAACGTAAAGCATGCAAACACTTAAGAGTAAAACGAAAACTCGAAAAAATACAAGTCATGCTAAGAAATGTAAATATTAATATTATATAATGGTAAAAACTAAGTATTAACTTAGTTTAAACCAAAAGTGTTTATACAAATTTGCCCCTAAGTTGTCATTGGGGACTTACTAAACCAAACTTCACCCCCAAATGGGACCGGAGGTAACCACCAATTGCTCCAAAAAAGAAAAATAGAAGGGTTGATAAACACTTTCACTAGGCATTGGGAAGATTATCTTCATCAGCTGGAGGAGCGGCTTGAGATAGCCAGGCTTGGGCAACAACTTCATCAGGCACGATCTCATCACCCATTGGAACTTCAACTTCAGGTGATGAAATTTTTTGATTTTTCCGAGACTTTTCAATCGTCTCCTTAGTCTTGGCAATTTGAGCTTCTAAGTCAAAATTTCCTTGGCCCATTTCTGTCAATGTGTCAAGTCGGGCATTCAATTAAGCCCAACTCACATCAACAACTGCCTTATACTCAAGAGCCTCGTAATCTTTCTCTCATTGTTCAATATCGGCTCTCATCTCATCTCTTTCAACGACGATAGCATCATAAGAAGCCTGCAAAGGGGCAAGAGATCTTTCTAGAAGCTGAATCTTGTTTGAATATTCACAGAGGTCCTCTTGGGTCTGGGTAAGTTATTGCACAAGTTCACCAGCATAAGCCTCCTTCTGGTCCAACAAAGCCTTCAAGCTTCTTATCTCTTCAGTAGCATGGGAAAGCTGCTCTGCAAAAGAAGACTCCAAGATGTTTTTATCCTTGCCTGCTTGACTTGATGAAGCCTTCTCGATGGCTAATTCTGCTGCAATTACTCTGATTTGCTGCTCCAAGGTACACTTCTCCTCCTCTACTGTCTCCATATCAAGCTGAAGACTCTCGAATTGCTCCTTCCAGTTATCAACCTCGGTATGATAGTCATTCGTTAATTTCTCCGTATGAACGATCATTTTCATCAATTCTGTACCAATAAGATTGATCTGCACAAAAAGAGAAGTCAGATATTGGTACGGGATATATAAAAAAAGGGGGAAACGGTATAAAAGATACCTTTAAGGACGAGTGTACAATCTCGTTCATACAAGTTAAGGAGCTATGACTTTCCAACTTAGAATTTTCAACCAGGCCTATCAGAGGTTTCAACCACACATCCGCCTGGCCTGATTTCTTTAAGAGGCTACCTCCCGCAGGAACCTTTATTATAATTTGCTTCATCTCCCCACTATTGGAAGATCCTACTTCGACAATAGAAGGAACGAAAGTATGGGCAAATGAAGGAGCCATAGATGGAATAGGCGGGGAGCAGAAACAGCAACAGGTACGGCAGACGAAAGATCCACTGGAGCAGATGGAGGAAAAATAGCAATAGGTGCTTCCTCCGAAACTGTGCCAAAGCCTCGGTGGAATAATCATTCAATTGATTCATTGGAAAAGGAAGGAGTTTCATCTTCAGGAGCGAAAAGCTCTAACTCAGGCACGGAAGGTGGATCAGTAACTGGAACAGATTCATCATCAGACACGGCCTTTCTTCTACGTGACCTCCGAATCAGCGAACCTTCTTCCTACTCTTCCTCGTCTTCCAAGGTCCGAGACCCACTTGCTTTCTTTTTTCTTGAAGAGGATTTCGAACTAATTTCTTGGGCCTTGGCCAAAGAAAGTTACGAAGCGGATACTGCAGCAGCAGAGACCCCACGAGCGGGAAACCCTGACAAATAAAAGGGGTTAGAGAAGCTTGAAATGAGAAAGAAAGGAAATATTAAAAAAATCTACCATGGGTTTTCACTTTCCAACCAAACCTCGCCGAGAGGTAATTCCAAGAACGTTCTTCCATTGGAGCAATCAAAAACAATTTTTCTACTCAACCACGAAAACCAGAGACCTCTTCAACGGTTCCCATGGTTTTTGAAAGAAGAAAAAAAAGTCACGGTACTGAAGATTTATGAAAAAAAATATAAAGAAGAAAGTGAACAAAACTGTACTCACGTGCAAAGTTTCACTTCTCAGGGAAGGGGAAATTCTCTTCACCTACCAAACCTTTAGTAGGGACAACAACATACCGGACATACCACCCTCTATCTTTATCATCATCAGGTATAACTAAAACCTTTTTATTCCTAGCCGCAAGAGTAAAAATTCCTTGGCGGAACAACATAGGAGAATAGAGATGAATGGGATGATGAAAAGTAAAAGGAACTGAAGCTAAGGTGGCCAAATATCTAAGGCATGCTACTTCCCTCCAGATAAGAGGACCGATCTGTCCCAAGCACACATTAAAAAATCGACAAAACCCTATGATGGCAGGGTCGATGGGAGGCTTGAATCCTAAAGTAAAGGGGTAAGTATACACAAACGAATACCCAGTTCTGTAAGAGGTTATTCTCTGATTCTCATTGGGAACTAAGACTGGAAAGTCAGATTTCCAATAACAATATCTACACATGAGTGAAACTAAACCCTCCGTGATTTGAGTAGGGTAAAGATCAGCACGATCAAGAGATTTCATATAAGAAAGCTGTTTTCTTATGGCCTCACTATCCTTTACAAAAGAAAACTCAGCAGGAATAATTTCATCAACTTTTGGCTCACGAAGTGGTTCGTTAGGTTCTCTACTCTTAAAAGAAGATCTAAAAGCTCTATCCCTAGAAGAAGACGAAGAAACATTAGCCCTAGAAGATGGTGGGGGAGTAATGATGCAAGGGGAAGAAGAATACCTAAAAAGAGTAGAACTCAAGCTTCTTAGTCTACCACCCCTCCTACTCCGGATTGGAGCAGAAGAAGGAGATAATTCGTCTACATTGATAACCTTCTTGGGTTCTTGATTTGAGGAAGACATATTTACGTGAAAGAGGAATTTACAAGTAACAAAGGAAAGTTAGAAGTCTTTCGTGAAAGCAAAGGCAGGAACAAGGGGTATTTATATTCAGAGGCAACCGTCAAAAAAGGGAAAAAGACACTGATGTGAAAGTCATGATTAGAACTGTCACTTCGTGACTGATGCAGCCGCAAAAAGCCCTAAAAGGCACTGACGAATTGCATAATCAATCCTAGAATGCCACATTGCACTAGCATTAAATGGAAATGACAAGCGACGCATACATTCAGAGACGGATGAATGGTACGAGTGAAATGGCGGCAAAATTCCCGCCATAAATGAGTATTCACTTACCAAATATTTAATTGATAACTAAATGGTAAGTGGGGGGACTATATGTATTGGTACAAAATAAACTTCACACGTGTAATAATTTTGATGACAAGGCAATCTACGTGGGTCAATGGAAACATGACAACTCAGAACTTTAGAAAACGTACGGGGCAAAGAGGAACGGAATAGCATGCACACGAGACAATTAGATACGGGAGTTCCAGTCAAATTGAGGAGTTGAAGAGACACGGTCGAATGGACCAAGGCAGAATAAAGGGCAGATTTAAAGGTCTTCAATCAATGAGCTAAACGTTACATAATCTTCACGCAACAGTTACGATTACCAATGGTAATGTTACGTTAATGATATTATTAGTCATTAATGCTCAATCATTAAGAAGAGTAGACGTTATATTAAGAAATTCCCTATAAAAGGGAGTGAAACCTCACTTGTATAGACACGTTCGAACCACTACTGAAATATACTTACTTTTATGCTATCTTATTGCTTTCTTATTTACAAGTCTAAATCATATTATTAGCTAATCTCTTTGGTTATCAGAAGCCCGAGTACTTCTTAAAATAGCTTTGACTAAGAATCTAATTCTTTGGTTAAACAACCTCGAATCCCGAACTCGGTACCTTGTCCTCATACCTCGGTCTGATCTACTACGGGGCCGATCTTCGATCCATCCCCCTGGTCTCGGTTAATCAGTAATTCGAGTGGGCTCGGTTTTAACCGTATACAGATAGTCCACTCATTTTTTGGAGTGTAATGACAAGAAACGAATTGAGCCTTCGATTTTTACCTCGACCTGTTATGACGTCATCTCTGTGATGTAAGCAACAAAAGTGACTGAAATGTCCCGTCGGTATAGTTCCCCAGGTTATTAATGTGTGTCAGCTGACGGTCGGCCACTAGAAACTTTGAACCGCCACCGTGAAATCCATAAATAGGCTCTTTTCCACTCTTTCAAACTTTACTTTCAACTTCTTATGCTCTAACCTTCAAAGCTCTTTGCATTTTTCAAGTTCTTTATCTGCAAATTGTCAAGTATCACCGTTAACCTTTTCTTAAAACACCAAATCTCATCATCTTCATCTTTCTTTAACTTAAAAACCTAATGGCGAAAACGTCAAAGACTGTGCCACAAAAGAAAACCACTTCATCCTCTCAGCCGGCCGACGGGAAAACATCGGTAGAACCACACCTTGAGGAATGTATTCCTGGGGGGTGCATTATCAACTCTGATTTCACGACCGAGAAAACATCGTCGGTCCCCTTCGTTGCCAGATGGTATCGAGATACATATGCTCTATACCTGAGAGCTTCCTCGAAAAAGTGAAGAAGGACTGTAAATGGCAGAACAAAGAGGTCGTGATACCGGCCCCAGAGGAGGATATTACCACCTACGTGGAAGGGTTATTGAGTGTTTACACTTATTCTTTCATGTTGGGTCCCCTCGACCCAATCATCACGGACTTCTGTAGAAAGTACCGGGTGACTCTCGGTCAAGTCCACCCCTTTTTCTGGAGGATCATAATATTGCTCCGATTTTTCTCGAGCAAAGTGTATGAGCTCCCCTTCACCCTCGACCACCTCATTAGGTTATACAGCCCCCGACTTTGCTGAGGTGGGCTAATAAATCTCTAGCATGGAGCTACCAAAGTTTTCATCTCCAACATAGACGAGGACAAAGATCGAGGCTGGATAGGTCGATTCATCAGAGTGAAGACTTCGGACTTGATTTCGGTCGAGAAGATGCCATTCCCCGAGAGGTGGAATATGAAACGTAAGTATGATCCCATTATTAGTTTATATTTGTTAATTTACTTCCTCAATTTTTCTCATCGACATTCTTTTTCATGGTGTAGCGAATGCTTGGATGCCCGGTGCAATTCCTAACCTCGAGAGCTGGTTTAGGGACCTGGTCGCAACTTCAACGTATGCTGAGATCACATGGCGGGACTTATCGAAAGGCCGGTGGGAAGCCAAAAATCATGGTAATCCCTTTTCATGTATTTGATGATTTGGTTAAAACATTCCTCCCATACGTACTCAATTTCTTTTCCTGTAGGTCTCGGCAAAGATGCAGTCATGAGGCCCCCTTATGGCAAAGAAGAGACTTCGATCCCGGTTCTAGATCCCGTAAACGAGAAAAAGAGAAAAAGGACCTCGACCTTCAAGGATCCAGAACCTAAGCAGAGGGTGGCTCGCAGGCCAAAACAAAACATTATTCCTATGTCTACGGGGTCGACCCAACTCCTAAGGGAGGAAGAAGAAGAAGAGGACGAATCTGGGCTGGTGGCCCGAGCAAAGACAAACACCGAGGCTCAGAAATCTGCCGCGCTGATAGGAGCCAAAAACACTCTGCCCCGAGCTGATCGGGCCTCAGGAGGAGACTCGGGTGGAGCCCCCGAGTTGGCAAAGGCTGAAGATGCCTCATCTCGAGGAGAAAAAGTAACGGAATTGATTGTGGAAGTCAGTTTCGAGGATCCTAGAGATGAAAAGAATGCCCCAAGAGACCCATTTGGGGCAATAGAAGTTGGAGACTCCCCGTCCCTCTCTTTATTTTCCGATGAGATGATTCGGGAGGCTCAGGCTATGAAGACTCCTGATGCAGAAGGGGCCCACGGAGAGGAGGACCCCTTCCGTGGTTATGTCGCTGGGATCAAGGATATTGGTGGCGTGAGCGACTTAAAAATACCAAGGAGGGATTCGGGTGGGGCCTCCTTGAGTTTCAGACTAACCAATCAGTTTCCTTTCCGAGCGTCAGCCCCGGGATCAAAAGAACAATCGTCATCTCAATCCCGGAGGACCTCGAGTCTTTGCCTCCCTCTGGGGGGCCAGTTATCTTTAGGGTTTGGTCACGGAGGAAGATCAAGCCTTGATGGACGAAGTGGGAGCACCACGCCTCTTCAATGAGGCACAAAAAGCCTTGAATCAGGTAAGCCTTGACTTCCCTTGTTGATAACATACTTGTATTTTTCTTTTTGTCTAACCTCTTTCCTTCCATCTGTGTAGGCCTCGGTGCTTCATCATGAAGCATTTTCTAGGTCTCGAGCTGAACTGACTCGATACGAGGCCAACATTCAAAGTCTCACCAAGGATAAGAAGTCCCTTAAACTTCTCAAGGGGCAAAAAGAAGAAGAAATCAAAGACCTCCGAGCTGAGCTAGTCATGGCTCAGAAAGAGCAAACCGACCTAACTGAGCAAGTAATAAAAATCTTAGAAGATCATGACATCGGTTCGGGAATGATGGCTAACAATTCAATCTTACAGGTCCAGCAGAATCTTGATATAATCGAGCAGCTTCATGGAGAGGTCGATGTAGTGAAGGCGGAGACCTTGGCATGGAAGCAAAATATGGACCGCCTTGCCTTAGAAAATAAGGCTACTCAAGCCCAGTTGTCATCGGCTGAAAATCAGATCCAAGGCATGAAAGAGAAGAGCTTGGAACATGCCAAGAAAATTGAGGAGCTCGAGGCTCGGTAGGCCACCGAACTTGCAAGGACTAAATCTAAGGCTGAAAAGGCCAAGGCTGATGCGGAGGCGATCGTGGCTGTCTACCGATCTGATGCCGAAGCCTCTCAAGACCAAGCAAAGGAAATTGCCGATGCTACCCAAACTCAAGCCTATTGGGTTGCCGAGCTTGCCAAGTTCCAATTTCATATGGAAACCCTCGAGGAGATCCATGCTCGAGGCTTTGATCTCACTGATGAGACAAAAAGTGCCAAAGCGCTCGAAGTCGACGCTATGGCATTGGCCTCCTCCTCTGATGATGATGACGTCGGGAGTGTGAGTGGGTCCGAGAGCGGAGGGGACCCTGATGGTGAAGAAGTTTACCCTGGGGGAGATTAGGCACTTAGGATTTTTCGTTTTGAATTTTGTATAAATCCTCGACCGTGCCATGTTGCCCTTGTAAATAAATTTTGTCATGTATATAAGAAATTTTTCTTTCCTTCTGCCTTGTCTTGTGAGATTTTTCCTTATTTCATTTTGTTTCATATTATGCATTATGAAATTGTATCCTTAGGTTCCAGACTAAGGCAATTTTGGCCGAAATCGAACTGGTGTCGAGTGAGTGCTTGCTCAAACTCGAAGTGAGATAACCCTTAGGTTTTAGTTGAGTGGGGATTATTTCTCGAACTCCAAAATAAAAATGACCCTTAGGCTTTTGTATTAGGCCGAAGTGGCCTTTGTAAAAAAGAATGGCGTTTTCCCCCTTTCGGATTGAAAAGTTTATTGTTTAATTTGTTATGCCTTAGCATGAGATAAGGAATTTGTCTGAGTGTTCGAACAAACTTGTACCCATTAGGGTTTTCGAGGGTCGATATTATCGAAACCCTTTGTTTCATAATGCCTTAGTTTGAAATAAGGAATTTTTCCGAGAGTTCGAACAATTTTGTACCCATTAGGGTTTTCGAGGCTCGATATTATCGAAGCCCCCTTTGTAAATTAGCCGAGGGTAGCCTTTTTAACCGGTTTATGAAAATATTTGAAGGTCTATTTTATAACGGAAATCAGACATCTCCGAACGGTGTTAATTTTGCCATAGTCTCTTTAGTTTGGGGCTTGCCTCTTGGGCTTGTTTCCCCGTTACGCTTCAAACTTGTTCGAAGTGTCAGTCCCCGAGTGAGGCGGCGTGGCCTATAAAAATTGAGGGTTTCCTTTTTAAGGTCTTAAGATCTTGAGGTTTTAATAATTCGATCACGTCTATTTTTCAGACGGCAGTCCCCTAGTGTGGGGTTAGTTTTTTGAACTTCAGTTGTGATCGGCCCTTAAGCCTATTTGCACAATAGATCAAGAGTATGAAAGTTTAAAGTAGAATTTTTCTAAGGCATGAAATATTTGGTAAGGAAAAATACTTCTCTTAATAGTTGATTATACATGCGTACATGTTTTATGTTAGTGCTCGAGTAACCTACATAGGCACGTCTCGTTCGACCGTTTGGACCTTACAAAATTTACCTATCGAGACCATGTTGATACGAAGTACTTTCCTTGCAACAAAGTGGACATTCGAGGGTGATGCCCCCCAGTATTCGAGGTTGATTGAAAGAAACCTCGAATACTATTGAATTGCTCTAAGTTAGCACGAACAATGGTTGCCTCGTTAAAAACCTCACCGAAAAAACCTATTTGGGACAAAAATCAGTCTAGGGAAAAAGAGTGCAATGCATGCTTTCAGACCTAAGGATTTCGTGTTGAAGAATCCATCGACGTCTTTGATCGAACATTGCAATCGGTTAATTTAAAATATAAACGAAAATGGAGAAGGTCGTACCTTATTATCATTTGAGGAGTGAAACGTTCCAATTGCTTGGTAATTGCTTGTCATTCATCGTGCCAAGCTTGTAGGATCCTTTTTCGATGATGTCGAGGACATGATATGGTCCCTCCCAATTTGGGCCAAATTTTTCTTCATTCGGTTTTCGAGTGTTGAGGGTGACCTTTCTTAGAACTAAGTCTCCGATTTTAAAGTGTCGAAGATTGGCTCTTCGATTGTAATACCTTTCGATCCGCTATCTCTGTGCGGCTATTCGAACGAGGGCGGTTTCCCGTCTTTCATCCAGAAATTTGAGGCTTGTATTCATAGACTCGTGATTTGATTCTTCCATTGCATATCGAAACCTGAGGCTAGGTTCCCCGACTTTGGCCGAGATCACAGTTTCGGCACCATAGACTAAAGAGAACGGTGTTGCCCCCGTACTGGATTTTGACGTCATGCGGTACGCCCAAAGAATCTCGGGCAATATCTTTCTCCATTTCCCTTTAGCATCGGTCAATCTTTTCTTTAGATTTTGAATGATGGTCTTGTTTGTCTATTCAGCTTGTCCGTTTCCACTGGGATGATATGGTGTCGATAAAATCCTTTTAATCTTATGATCCTCGAGAAATTTGATCACTTTGCTGCCGATGAATTGCTTCCCATTGTCGCATACAATCTCGGCAGACATCCCAAATCGACATATAATATGGTCCAAAATGAAGTATATGACTTCTTTTTCTCTAAATTTCTCGAAATCCTGTGCTTCGACCCACTTAGAAAAATAATCAGTCATAAATAAAATAAACTGAGCTTTACCTGGGGCCGACGATGTCCATTCCCCACTTCATGATAGGCCATGGGGATAAGACTGAGTGGAGTTGCTCCCCGAGCTGGTGAATCATCGGCGCATACCTTTGACATTTGTCACACTTTTGAACGAAAGCTTTTGTATCCTTTTCCATATCGGCCCAATAGTATCCTGCTCTGATAAATTTATGAACCAATGACTCGGCACCGAGATGATTTCCATAAGTGCCTTCGTGAATCTCCCATAGGACATAGTCGGTATCTCCTGGTCCCAAACATATCGCCAATGGTCCATCGAACATTCTCCTAAATAGTGTTCCATCCTCGGCCAATGTGAACCATGTTGCCTTTGTGTGTAGAGTCCTCGACTCCTTAGGATCCGATTGAAGCTTCCCGTTCTTTAGGTATTCGATGCACTTATTCCTCCAATTCCAGGTCAGACTTGTAGAGTTTATCTCGGCGTGGCCTTCTTCGATCACTGACCTCGAAAGTTGTACGACAGTCCTTGAGCTAAGTTCTTCATCTTCAACCGATGACCCCAAGTTTGTAAAGGCATCAGCCTCGCTATTTTGTTCCTGAGGTACGTGCTACAAGGTCCATTCTTTAAATCGATGCAGAGCCACCTGTATTTTGTCCAAGTACCTCTGCATTCGGTCTTCTCCGACCTCGAAAGTCCTGTTGACTTGGTTTACCACAAGTAAGGAATCACATTTGGCCTCGATGACCTTTACTCCCAAACTTTTAGCCAGCTCAAGACCTGCAACCACGGCCTCATACTCGGCCTCATTGTTAGTTAATTTCGAAGTTCTAATAGATTGCCTAATTGTATTACCAGTGGGTGGCTTTAAAACGATGCCAGCCCGGACCCTTTCACATTCGAAGAGCCGTCAGTGAAGAGGGTCCAAACCCCGAAGATGTACCTAATTTTAGTAATAATTACTTTTCGACTTCGGGTACGAGGATTGGCATGAAGTCAGCCACGAAGTCTGCTAAGATCTGAGACTTGATGGTCGTTTGGGGTTGATACTCAATATCATACCCGTTGATATCGACGGCCCATTTGACCAATCGACCCGAGAGCTCGGGTTTGTGAAAAATATTGTGAAGGGGATAGATAGTCACAATACAAATTGGTTGACACTGAAAATACGATTTTAATTTCCTAGAGGATCTTATTAAAGCAAGCGCTAATTTTTCTAAGTGTGGGTATAGGGTCTCGGCTTTACCTACGGTCCGACTAACATAAAATTGTGTACCTTTCTCTTCTCAAACTAGGACCCCACTTACAGCTATCTCCAAGAATGCTAAATATAAGTAGAGTTGCTCGTCCGATTTCAGGGTGTGAAGCAATGGCGGGCTCAACAGGTATCGTTTTAGTTCTTCTAAGGCTTGTTGGCATTTCGGTGTCCATGTGAAATTGCTCTTCTTCTTAAGCAGTGACAAGAAAAGGTGACTTCTATCTGAGGACCTCGAAATGAATCGACCTAGGGTGGTTATGCGCCCTGTTAACCTTTGTACGACCTTGACATTATCCACGATCGAGATATCTTCGTTGGCTTTTATTTTATCGAGGTTGATCTCGATTCCCCGATTTGATACCATGAAGCCGAGGAACATGCCCGAGATGACCCCGAATGTGTATTTCTCTGGGTTGAGCTTCATGTTGTACCTTTTTAGTATGTCGAAGGTCTCCTGCAAATGTCTCAAATGGTCCTTTGCTCGCAAGGACTTAACTAACATGTCATCAATATAAACTTCCATTGATTTACCTATTTGTTCTTCGAACATTCGATTTACTAGGCGTTGATAAGTAGCACCAGCATTTTTTTAGTCCGAACGACATTACGTTATAACAATAGGTGGCATATTCAGTGATGAACGAAGTCTTTTCCTGATCCTCCGGGTTCATTTGTATTTGATTTTACTCGGAGTAGGCATCAAGAAAGTTGATGATCTCGTGGTTGGTCGTGGCATCGATCGTGCGATTGATATTAGGCAAAGTAAAAGAATCCTTAGTGTAGGCCTTGTTTAAATCCTTATAGTCTATGCACGTTCTAAGTTTATTTCCCTTCTTAGGGACTACTACTAAGTTTGTTAACCATTCAGGATATTTTACTTCCCGAATGGACCCTATTTTGAGAAGTTTGGTTACCTCATCCTTGATGAATGCATGTTTAACCTCGGGCTGAGGCCTTCTCTTTTGCTTTACTAGACGATACTTCGGGTCCAAGCTTAGCCGACGTCTAGTGATTTCTGGTGGGATCCCTATCATATCGAAATAGGACCAAGAAAAATAATCCATGTTATATAAAAGGAATTGAATAAGTTTTTTCCTGAGATCGGGAGTCAACCTCGTGCCTAGGTATACCTTTCGTTCGGGCATATCCTCAATCAGTACAACTTGTTCCAGCTCTTCGACTGTCGATTTGGTGGCGTCAGAATCATCGGGAATTATGATGGATCGAGGGACCCAGTAGTCTTCGTCCTCGTTTATTCCCTGCTTCTCCAACTGAGTCAAGGCTGGTGCATGTGGTTGCTATTTAGCCTCCTGATTTCCATTGGACTCTGATCATTTTGTTGATGAGAGTGCCGATATCGATATTACTTCATCGACCGCAAACATTTCTTTGGCGGCATATTGTTCCCCATACACCATTTTTACTCCCTCCGGTGTAAGGAACTTCAGAACTTGGTGAAGGGTTGAAGGGACCGCCCTCATGTTACAAATCCAAGGTCTTCCGATCAGGGCACTGTATTTCATATCGCCCTCAATCATATGGAATTTTTTTTCTTGAATTGTCCCGGCTACGTTTATTGGAAAGATGATTTCGCCCTTAGTAGTTTCACTTGCCATGTTGAACCTGAGTTGCGGGCACAATTTGATCCTGCAGGTCGAACTGCTTCATGGCCCTATATCGAATAATATTGGCCGAGCTTCCTGGATCAATCAAAACACGTTTAACCAAAATTTTATTCATAAGGATAGGGATTACCAATGCATCATTGTGGAGATGTTAGATCCCATCTATTTCCTCGTCATTGAAAGACAAGGTCCCTTCTGGTACATAGTCTCGAGTTCGCTTTTCCCTGGAGATTGACACCTTGGTGCGCTTGAACACGGGCCCCTGTGGAATATTTACCCCACCAATGATCATGTGAATCACGTGTTGTGGTTCTTCCTGTTTGTTTTTCCTATATGCATCCCTGTCTCTGAAGTGGTTCTTAGATCTGTTGCTCAAGAACTCTCGAAGGTGGCCCTCATTGAACAGACGGGCTACCTCCTCCCTTAGATGTCTGCAATCCTCCGTTCTATAACCATGAGTACCATGGTACTTGCATATTTGATTAGGGTTCCTTTGCGCGGATCAGTCTGTAGGGGTCTAGGCCATCTAGTATCTTTGATCCGTCCAATGGCTAATACAATTCCTGATGCGTCAATGCTGAAGTTGTATTCCGATAATCGTGGTGCTTCTGTAGGCTCGACATTTTTATCAAAGCCACTTTTACTCATGAGCCCTCGGGAGCTCTGTCCTCGATCATTCATTCGATCACTTCGAACGGGGTTACATACTGGACCGTTGTTTCTACGATCTGCTACATATGGTTGATACTGATCTCTGTTCGATCGGGCTTCTCTGTCGATGTCCCTTTGTATTCTGCCGACGGGCCTATTTGGATAAACGGAACCGGAAGGGGTCCCCAACTCATCATCCTCGACCCTGATTTTTGACTAGTACTGATTATGCACATCGGCCCAGGTCACGGATGGATACTCAATTAAATTTTTCTTTAGCTGTCGTGATGTTATCGAACTTCGTACATTTAAACCTTGAGTAAAGTCTTGGACAGCCCAATCATCTGCGACCGGGGGTAGGTCCATGCATTCCATCTGGAACCGAGATACAAATTCCCTTAACATTTCATTGTCCTTTTGTTTCACTTTGAAGAGGTCCGACTTTCTAGTCACTACCTTTATTGCTCCAGCGTGTGCTTTGGCGAAGGAATCTGCAAGCATGGAGAAGGAATCAATGAAAATGGGCGGTAAATTGTGATACCATACCATTGCCCTCTTCGATAAAGTTTCTCCAAACTTCTTCAGCAGAACAAACTAAATCTCGTCATCTTCTAAGTCATTCCCCTTTATTGCACATGTATAAGAAGTGACATGCTCATTAGGTTCGGTGGTCGTATTGTACTTGGGAATTTCTGGCATGCGTAATTTCTTCTGGGTGGGCTTTGGAGCCGCACTTGGGGGGAAAGGCTTCTGCACGAACTTCTTTGAATCCAAACCCTTTAGAATTGGTGGTGCCCCCGGTCTTTGGTCAACCCAGGAATTGTATGTTCTACCTTTTTGTCATTTGCCTCGATCTTCTTTTCCCCTGACTCGATTCACTTAGTGAGCTCCTAGAGTATTTTCATAATGGCGGGGTTAGTACCCGATTCATTGGCGTTCGATCTCTCTGGTACAGGTTCGACCCTGTGAACAACTTTTAGTGAGGACTCGGGTTCGACCCAACACGGTGCACAGTTCTGATTTTGTAGTTGCGGTGTAGTAGCTTGTTGAGCCTATAACATTTCAAATATAAGTTGAAGGCCGACTCCACCATCTTCTCCACCCTGCGTACCTTGACCACCTGATCTAACTTCCCCGCGTACGCTACTTTCGGGATCAATACCCAAATTTGCATTTAGGGCGACATGATAACTGACGTCGATGGGATTTGTAATTGGTACTCCCTCGAGGCCAGCCTGAGGCACTTCGATCCCTGGGGCGGCTAAAAGGATCAGCTATATTGTCATTTTCTCCATGAAAACCAAGGCTGTTGTCGGTGTACATGGGTACTGCTTGTGAGTTCCACATGCTGATCCTGAAATAAAAAACACTTACGAGGACAAGTGTAAAGTAGCGTGTGTTATGAGAATTAGTACCAGGCAATCACTATTATCCTTAGCCCCACGGTGGGCGCCAAACTATTTACCCTTAAAATCGAATAACAGTTAAACTTATATGTAGTTTTAAGGACACGTGATTTTACCTAATACCAATTGATAAATGCGATGATTAATAAAAGAAATTAGCACTGAAGTAAAGCAAATCAGTGTTGAAATGTAATTTAGCCCTCGAGCTAGAGTGCCCTCGAACTGACTGATACTAGAATAACGAAGTATAAAGCAAACTATTGAACAAGAAAGTATAAACGAGAAAGAGTGTTATATTTCTTTGATATGCGAGATTAAGGTGCTTTACAAATGATTAGAACCCCTCTTTATATAGTAGAGGAATTCTACTTATGGTACAATTCTAATTATAGAAGAAAATCCCATGATTAGCTAAATAACCGTTCTTTATTTGATCAGTTCCGAGATTTCCGCCATGATCTTCGACCAGTCATAGATATCTCGCCTTTCTATTATTATACTATCTTCGGTCTTGCTCGATGTCTACCTTGTTTGGTCTCGATCTCGACAGGTACCTCGAATCCCGAACTCGGTACCTTGTCCTTATGCCTCGGTCTGATCTACTACGGGGCCGATCTTCGATCCATCCCCTGGTCTCGGTTAATCAGTAAATCGGGTGGACCCGGTTTTAACCGTATACAATTTGGACAAAGAATTAACGGAGCGAGATTGAAAGAGGAGATTTATATAGCTAACTCCAACTTATTTGAACTTGAAGTTTAGCTATTGTAACATGGTCATTTTTATACTGATATTTAAATCATAAGAAGAAAAACATGAAAGATTGTAGTATATTTAATAGTATAGTATTGTATGTCTTGCAAACCGTTAAAAAGGATGGCTGGCTCTTGAGGAAAAGTAAGCATTATATTATCTTTGTAATCGTTGCCTGTTAAGTGTTAACATACTCTACCATCTTGAACTTATTCCCTTAAGCAGTACAATATCTTTTTAAATAATTAGGCAGCATTAGGCTTGCTTTTTTGGCAAAAGTGTGACTATCATTAATAAAGTACTCAAACATACGAATCCGGTTAATGTACATTTTCTGCTAAATAAAAAAAGAAAACCCTAAGAAATAATGAGAATGTCTTTTAACTCGATGACAACACTTGAACTTTTTGAAATGCTTAGCTTGTTTAATTCTTCTTTAATCATAACCTAAACTNAAAATATTATAATAAAAATAAAAAAAAAAACAAAAAAAAAAAAAAAAAAAAAAAAAAAAAAAAAAGATAATATCAAATCTTTCTTTGAAAGAATTTTAGCCATAGAACTTTACGAGAAATTATGTGGAAAGTGACCATTTAAAAAAAAAAAATAATAAAAAAAAAAATAAAATAAAAAATATATATATATATATCTGCAAGTAGTTCATTTCATATTTTTTTTGTTAGGATATATGCTTTGTTTCCTACATTATTACGCTAATTAAGCATAAAAAGTAGAAGGGTTTTCGTTTCACCCTTTGAAAAAGCTAGAGATTATTTTAACTAGTGGGAGTTTGGACATAAAAATTATAATTTTTGGAAGGAAAAAAAATAGTTAAATTGAAAAATAGTATTTTAAATTTGATGTTATGTTGGACATGTATTTCACTTGAAAAAATATTACAATTTTGTGATTAGATAAAAGGTTTGTTTGAAAATTTTGAAAAAGTAGTCAAAACCACTTATTTTCGAAAAATCTCCAAAAACTTGCAAAATTTCATGGGCAATTACTTTTTTTTTTTTTAAATTCCGGAAAAAATAATCTATGGACAAACGGGTCCTTATATTAAATATATGATTTAAATTTATTCCTATTTGATTGTTTTGATTAGAAACATATAATCTATTGTTGCAGAAAGCAAAAGTGTCTTTTTTCAATATTAATGATGTAAAAGATTAATAAGTTATCAAGAGAATATCGCTAATAGGAAATTTTCACAAATTGTTTAAGATAAGTAGTAATATTTAATGACCTACTAAAAGGAAAATAAAAGTCAGCCATTATTTTTTGTTTCTCACTCGTGTTCGCTGCTTGCTTTGGAGCTCCCAACTAATTCGACTTTGCGCCAGGTGAAATCCATTAAAGAGGGATGTGTTCGCTACCAACATTTTTTGCATTCTCAAGGTTCAAACCCGATCCTTCCAGTTGAAGACGGAGGATTCATATCCACCACACTATATCTAGGTAAAAGTCAACCATAAATATATGTAAAATGTGATTTTTCGGAAATGTGAGTGTAATTCTCTACTCGTTAAGTACATCGACTTCCAAATTCATAATGTGCATAAATTCACTGTTTGTTATCTAAAAACTAAAATAAATGAGGAGAATCAAAAGTATCTAATTCACACAAATCTCGCACACCGTCCAATGAGGTGAAAACTAAGGAGATATGGTCGAATAGCACCTTTTGATGAGAGATTAGAACAAGAAATTTCGAAAAAATTATTATTTTTTGAATTTATATAAAGCCAGTAAGCAAATAGCAAATCCATGAGTATTTGAATTCGAATATCCAGGAAAAATAAAATATTTGATAGCATGAGGCGAGACGTTTTGTCTAACATGGGGCGACGCATAAACCTTGAGTCATGGGGCGTAAACTCCATGAATATTTAATTTTTAATATTTTATAAAATAACAAAATAAAATATATATATATATATATATATATATATATATTAAAAGTTAAAAATAAAAAAAAATTACAAATTTATTAGAAAATAATATATTATAAACATGCTAACATGTGCACTAATTATACAAAAGAATGTATATTTTACTTGAAAAAGTGAAAAGGTAAAGATGCACTACACCAATAACATGACTATGATGGAACGTAGTTGGATATGCAAATATAATATTCTAGTTACTAATAATTTAGAAATAAAAATAATAATAATATAACGTTATTATTTAACAATCAAAAATCAGATAAAAATTAATAATACTCATTGTATAATACAAGTAGCCTAAATAGAGTCTTCAAAATAATATCTAAAATGGAGGGATACCAAAAGAATTCTAAAATCAAAAAACTAGTTTGAAGAGAATAAACTAAAGAATTGAAGGACAAAATTCTTTGCTTTGTAATCTTTGTTTTGGAGACAAAGATCTAAAGTGCATTGTTACTTGTAAACAACACAACGAAAAGAATATGAAATTAGGATTTAGTTTGGGAAATTACTATGAGTTAAAATTTGGATATTTGAGTTTTTAAAAAGTATTGCTTAGCAATTTCTGCTCAAATTTGAAAAAGCTATCGGGCTTACGCCCCTAATGAACACCCTGAACATTGGGACTTACACTTAAGTGAATGCCCGGAAGGTTGAGGCTATCGCTCCATGATACTTACGCCCCGCTAATACGCCTTGGTACATTTTTGGTAAGTCTTTGGATATTTAAGCTTTTAAAAGTATTGCTAAGCAATTTTTGCTCAAATTTGAAAAAATTATTGGGCTTATTGATCACGCTCAACTATGTCTTATAAAAGACTAAGCGGGCGTTGCAAATATAATCCGGGGTATTATGCCCAGAGTTGATCCCACAGTGAATTTACGTATCANTATAGTTTTGATGATGTTTTACTAATTCTACTGACAATAATAATAACTTACAATTACTAACAATGTGTTGTAAACAATTATGATAAAGGTCTAAGGTTATGGTTTCCCCCATTGGTGAATTCCTTCTCGGATACTTCTTATAGTTTGATTAGTTGTCTTTATCAATCATGAACATTCAATCTACCATAAATCTCTCTAAAGTAATTATGATAATTTACTAAACGCACTCTCTCAAGTTACGCTAGCTAGATTGCATTACAGTTCACTTTAGAATGCACCCGAAGTATCGTTATTTCTAATCCAACTTCTAAACCCTCGGTTATGACTTTCGTCTATACTCCGGGAGTGATGTTGTTCAAACAACTACCTAAATATGCACTCTCTCTCAAGTAGATACATAATAAATAGGAACAGCTAATTGAGGGCCCTTCAATCAACTACAACAAGAACGTAGTTGAACAAATAGAGATTAATCAACCAATCAAAACTATATTAATATCACAATAAGTTTATCCCCCAACGGGTTCCACCAAAACCCTAGATTAAGAAAATTAGCTACTCATATTCATAAGAATCAATTCTAAAATAACTTGCATAATTGAACTACAAAATAATAAATAAAAGCTATAAAAATAAATGTTTGCTTCACTGAGTAGTAATCCACAAGTTTTTCTTCACTTCAATGACTTCCCTCCCTTCAAGTTGTGTTTTTGGGTCTATTTATATGTTTGGGATAAACCCTAAACACGTAGGAGACTTCTATTCAAATCGAAAAATACTTAAAACCTTCAAAACTCGGAATTGACCGGACCCGGGACCCAGGCGTTAAGCCCCAAACGCCCCATTATAGCCAGGCTAGGCCTGGCTTTATAGGTCTAACGCCCCACTATAGCCAGGCTAGGCCTGGCTTTATGGCCAAAATGCCCCACTATAGCCCGAGTTGCTCCTTTTCGACTCTTGAGCGTATTTTTGACGTATTTGCATCCATTTAGCTCGGCTTCCATCTCCAATTCACCTACACATGAAATAGACTCCATTATGCACATAAAAGGTGTATTTTTATCATTAACGCACATAAAATGTAAGGCATATAACGTGTTAAACCATGAATTCTAGCCACGCATCAATACCCCACACTTAAACATTTGCTCGTCCTCGAGCAATAAAACTACACTCATGTACACAACTTATTAATCAAATCTCTTAACACGTTATACCAAGAATTTTTAAAATAATTTAAGCACAAAGGTGTAACATCCTCACCTCAATAATCGACTCACATATACCATGCTTTATTCAAAATTCACTCACTACTCTAACATAGAGGTCAACAACATTACCTTTCCTTCATGAATCATGTGCCCTCACCAAAT